>JAMZAV010012083.1:0-19117 GCA_024449915.1 Sweltsa coloradensis
TCACCTCCAGGAAATCATATTGAGAGTTGGTAACCTATTCCCTATGAATTTATATTTTTACAGATCAAAAACAACTTTCTTGAAATTTGCTACTGTAATTGGAATAAAACCGATTCTTATTTTCATATTTCCATTATTTCATCATCCAAGTTTTCAGAATTGAAAATATTCCCTCGAATAAGAAAGTTGATACTTTTGCTCGCTGTTTGACAGCGTTATTTTTACCTTCCTTCCAACCAATAAAGAATAATAATATTCTCTGAGCCTTTCTGTTCGCCTGATACCCGACGCCACAACTCATGTTCCCTCGCGCGTGGGTCCCCCTCGTTTCTAGCGCGGGTTTGGGTTTTTGGGATTTTTTTTGGCGCTGGCTTGCGGCTAGATATCTCTCCAGTCCCCAAACTGCCCACGACGTGTTTTTTTTACGCACTGTGTATACTGTTTTTACCACAAGAGAATAAAATGTGAAAAGGTATCGAAACGCCACCACGCGTCAAAAAAGGGCGATTTATCTCAATGCAGCAAAAAACAAAAGAATTTTGTAAACTTTTTTCAGAATAGTTGTTGACACAAGTGGTCGTTTTGTTATTTTAAAAATAAAAAATATGTTCGGTATCCTTTCCCGACATCGTCCGCCGAACTAACAAACTAGCCACCCACACAATAAACAATCATTGATGTGACATAATATGTCAATTTCAAATTAGTATTTAAAAAAGCACGGGCATAATATATTACAATAATACATTTGTTGAATTAAACTGTTTCAGATTTATAAATGTTGGTTTGAAACTTTTCGAATATAAATCGTAATCCACTCCAATTCATACAAACACGCCACGTCGTATCTCATCAGAGACAATGCACCACAAGTCATAACATTATAATTTATCTACCATGACAAACTCACTTCTGCACTTACACTCACAATCTACATTCCATTAATTTTTATCATGAGGGTAACTTAGAGTAATTACATACAAATTAACTACATCACTCTTAGAAATTAAAATCTCATGCAATGTTCTCTATAGAGCGCTCGCAAAGTAGTCTTACTGAATACCTCCACATTCATTGAAATTAGCATCCTAAAGAATCTGTGCTCATGGGTTTTGTAGAATCTATTTTTTTCCTTTCCACCAAAACCCTATAAAATGTGGGATGTTTCTACTTTCTTTCACTTCTAATAGTAAATGATGAACATTTCAATTATATAGTCACATAAAAAAAACGCTAGAATACTTTGCTAAACTATTTCTCAACAGGTATTTTTTTTTTTTACTTTTAGTAAAATGAGCAGGGGGGGCTCGTGAGTTTTTATTGTGGGGGTGCACATCATTTCGAGGTCATTCTGCGGGAAACAAAGGGGTCTGGGGGGCAGCCCCAGCCGCCGGAAAGGGGAAAATTTTTTCAAACATTAATGGTCTGAAGTACCCGGAAAACGACTTTTGAGTATATTTTTCGAATTTATTGGTCGGGATAAACTCCCCCTATAGTAATTGTTAATTATAGAAAAAACCATCCAAAAACTTATTATTACATGCTTGATTAAAATATCACATACCCGAAAAATGTCTCTCCATCTCCTCGACACGCGCCTCAAAAAAATCACTTCGAATCGTTTTAAAAAACTGTTTATGTTTAGATCGCTAATTAACGAAGTCATATTATAGTAATTTTCACTTCACGGCACGATAATAATTTTAACACTTTCGCTCACTTGAAAACGCTGTTGATCTCACTTCACCAACCCTGTCGCGAAACAACTTTCACTGGCTACTGACAGTGTGCCGGAGTGTGGGGTTGAATGAATGGCGCGAGCACAATACCAAGGCGTTTCAATGGAAGTAACGGTTTGACCCTTGGTGCACGTGCACAAAACCCAGCTATACCAGACGTTGTATAACAAAGCAACCTGAGGCTTGTTCTGCCGGCCTTTCCGTGTTAAAACCACGTAAAAATGTGTGCACACTCAGAGTGTCATCCTCCAGCGGCAGCACTTACTGCAGAATGACTTTGCGAATATACCTTGCTCTGGGCCAGCCAAAATATCCATACAAAAAATCCAACGATTTATTGGGAATTTTACGAGATTGGCTTCAAACCCTTAAATTTGGAATTAAGTTCGCGCAAATATTTGGGGTGCACGTGCACCTGTGCACCTATACACGAGGCCCCCCCTGAAAATGAGCATAAAAAACCTAAAACGCAAAAAAAGTATCTCTAGTTATAACACACGGGAACAGTTATTTAATATTTATACACAAATACGTCAATCGGATGATTAGTTACACCACAAGATAACATATTACACTTACAGGGGCCCTCCGAACTGTTATCTGTGGTTACACCGTCTCTCTTACGACCGACAGACATCGTTCAAGCGTAACTCGAGAGAGGGGAGGATTCAGTCGGCCCACTTCCAGTGCCAGCTACCGGCAATCCTAACTGAAATATTGTTCCGAGGTCGTCTTCAGTCGTTAATGCGAATGCAATGAAGCATCACAAGTACCCTGACGCCAATGGCAAATATCGGTACCTACCTACCTACCTGGGGTTCGGATCCCCAAAGAGGACCAAAAATGGAGCTAATTTTAGGAGTAAGTCGTACTTAGCTCACATTTCCGTATCCACAAAAGGGAGATACGCATTTTTCGGAGAAGAGGGTTTATCACCCATTGGCAGTTAGCAAATAGCTGTTTGCTCGGCCTAGAAGCATCCTACGTGTATAAAATTTGCAATCTTGTCAATAAAAGCATACATGGACGTTCCTACGGCCATAGATTTTCTAAATTTGTCTTGATCAGCCAGAAAAAATTCACGAATATAGTCAATTTTGTACTTTTTAACAAAATTGAAATTTGTGAAAAACTGATTCATTTTTTATAAATTATTTCAAAACAATTTTAGAAAGTTTTTACCATAGAGACTTATATTTCCACTTTGTGAGATATGTTCAAAATTTCAAACCCCCTGTGGTGTCAGTCAGCCGAGAAAACAGCAAATTGCCTAAAACGTATGTGATGAACTATTTATTAAGAGTCCAAAAATGGATGAAGAACAGCTTACTCCTAAAAGCTAAGAGCTGAAGCTAAAGAGCTAAAGAGAGATTTCCCAGACCCGATCTTGAGAAACAAAGCTTTAGAATGGATGTAAAACGGTCACGAGCTCTACAAACATATATTTTATCATCACAATTGGTTTTGCAACTCAAAACGCTACTTTAAGAACGTTTATTTTTATCCCGACACTTCTGACGTTCCCATACAACCCCCCCCCCCCCCCCCCCCCCCCCCCACCCCCAAGACCCGCTGGATAAAGGGGACACTCGACATTGATTGGTCTATTATTGTCGGGAAGACGGCGAAAGAAGTTTATGTCACAACGTCATCTCAGAGATCAGGAATAAACACTTTATTCAAAATGCCACAAGGGCGTAGACTTTTTGAGCTGAGGAGTTGATCAAACGTCCTGTTCAAAGACCCAAATTTTTTAAAAAGCATTTTTGGTAAGGCTGGATGAAGCTCGAAATCTCAATCAAATTTGTATGGGTAAAGCATACGATCGAGACGAAAATGTGCGTTCGTACTTTTTGAAAAAACGCCTACACTTTTCCATCAATCAAGATCATTTGTGCATAGTCAGAAAGATGGTATACTAATCCTAGTGCATGGCTAGTTTTACAAATTTTGACCCCGTTTTTTAGAGCAAAATTTTTAAATATCGAGCAAAAATAATTGCAATTTATATGAAATTTAATGACTAACAAATCTGTGACCTTCGTGACCTAAAAATGAAGAGGATGAAAACGGAGTACGAAAATGTTGATTCTGAAAAGTACGAAATTACTGCATCCTAGACCCACTATAGTCTCGGCTCTAGGGTACAGGTTCGAGTGAGAGTCCTTATTTCGAGCCCCGCCAGGGTAGGTTTGCTATTTCTAGTATACACTCTGTTTAAATGAAATGTTTTACCACGCGTTCTCTTGGCCTTGTATCATAGTCTCACAACAATATGCTAATTAGTTTAAAGACGCTATCGACTCTCTTGTCGAACACGTAGTTCTCTTATCTGGAGCAACGACCCACTCTCATGGGCGGGGATGTTTTAGTTGTCTCTCGCGGACTGCGTAATCGAGGAGAGGGCATGAAACGTGGCATTCTCACCCTAACAATCAAGAAAAAAATAGTTTTAATTTATTTAATATCATATTTGTATATCATCATCATTATAGTGAGTTTACTTCTTTGTAAATAGTTTTTTAAACTGAAATAGGATGACGTTAAAAAGTGACAATCCCAAAATATTATTAACTATCAACTATGAAACTATGAATGATGAGTTCGAAAACAGCTGCCATACGCATTGTATAAGACCTAACAATAATATATTTATGTTTAAGAATAATTATTTTTGGGGCCTATAAACACAGATAAACGTATATATAGACGGTGTTGACCCTTATAACTATCCTCTGCCGGGGGGAAGTTTTTAACGATTTGGTGACAGCTGTAAGCGTGGAAAAGAGAATTTAGGGTTTAAAAAAAATGATATGCAGCAGAAAATTGAAAAATAAATTTTTATCTCTCATTCTCATAACTTTTACTTTTATACCAAAACCCCTAAAACTTCTCAAATAAAATCAGAGAAATACTCCGAGTAAAGTGAAACCCATAAATTTCTGGTTTGATAGTTAGCGAGAGGGTAAATCAAATTGAATTGAATGGGTTTTTTTTACTCTTTAATTTTTAAGTATGAATGAAAAATGTAACCTTATTGGTTGATCACTCCCGGTTTTGGTTGAAGCTAAAAAAACCCTTTAAAATTTGAGCAACCAATCAACCTTTGTTTTGGGGTAATGAGGGGGTCGGGGGGGGAGGGGGGGGGGTTTAAACCCCAGTAAGCTCT
Organism: Sweltsa coloradensis; assembly: GCA_024449915.1. Classification (NCBI taxonomy): domain Eukaryota; kingdom Metazoa; phylum Arthropoda; class Insecta; order Plecoptera; family Chloroperlidae; genus Sweltsa; species Sweltsa coloradensis. Next base: position 4,909 of record JAMZAV010012083.1, read on the forward strand.
CTCGCAGTCTCGCTCACCCACGGCCATTGGGCTGGAGGAAAAAACTAGATTTACTTCAGACACTCAATGTCGCCCCCGCACAGGTATAGGGGCGGGTTTTAATTAGAACCAGCCTGAAGGGGTAGTATTTTTCCATATTATTAAAAAAAACTTTCTTTCGAAATTAATTTATTTTTAATACATTTTCATTAGTGGGGAAAAAACGGAAATTAGGTTCTTTTGGAGATATTCATCTCAAAAAATTTCAATTTACGATCCAATTTAATACATAGACACTTATCAGTCCGGCTCTAATGGAAATACAATTTAAAAGTGTTAATTAAATCAGGGGGGGATCTAGCTTTTACACATGGGGCCCGGGGGCCTTATTTTTTTGGGTGTGATTTTGGGCGGTTCTTCGATATCAATAGTTTTTAGTTATAAGATAAGTAAGGGGGAATTAAAAATGGAGAAGTTGGGGGGGGAGATTAGTCTGCAAACTCTTGTCTAAACTTTTACGGGTAAAAATTCGGTGAATAAGGGCTCTTTCCAGTGGGGTAGCTACCCTTTTCGGGCCCGAGTGCAAAAATGGACACGACGAGCCCCCTTATTTTTGTTAAAGCACATCGACAAAAAAGACACAATTTTAATTTTGATATTGATAACCATTGACGTCCATGCTCGCCCCGTGGTTTTTAAATGACAAAATTGACAAGCAAGAAAGTATTATTTTACTACGATTTAGAAATTAAAAAAGTCCGCCCCAACCGGAACGAACTATGGGTCCCCCATTCCCCGACAGGCGTCCGGGTACATTTGATCTCGAAGTGGATAAATCTGAAGGTAATATGCATTTTTTTAAATGAATTTTAAACCAGAAATCTTCTTTAATCCGTTTAGAGTATAATGAATACAATTTAGAGATCAAAAAAGTACCCGTCCCGATGGGCTCCCTGGGTTTGATTCCCGGTGAGGCGACTTTTTAATTTTTGAATTGTAGTAAAATAATAAACAATTTCACCTACGGAGGTTTCCGACTAACCAAATCGAAAAATAAGCCAGAAAATCTTCAGTCATTGTATCCGCAAAATACGTTTTAATTAGTTTGAGTTTGAAAACGATCGTTCCGCACTTGCCACGGACGGTGACTGGTAATGTTAGGAATATCATTAAAAGCTGTGCAGATACATCAGGAAAAACTTGAAGAAAGAGCAGCTTTGTACCATTAACAGCATTGCAAGTTCCATTACCGAAAATGTCGGAAAGCAAGTAAATGCCCGGGAAATCTTCGATGAAATGTCGGTAGTGTACTTGGAATCGAGTGTCGTACTAGCTGCATATAGTTCATCGTCGTTCATGTAATTGAGTGATTGTGGGAGAATAGCAAGGATTTTCAGGGGTGGAACATTTAAAAAATTTAGCAAGGAAATTGTTCACGACGTCGTTCATGCCAGAAAATCTCTTCTTTAATTGGCTTGTCACCACATCGAAACTTACGCATAAAAACAATTAACTTTGATTTGAAGCTCATTTCAGTATTGTCAATCGCTGGTCTACACAAAACTCATCAAAATGCCGATTTTATTTTTTTATGCGATTTTCTTCATATCGAGCTGGTATTCCTTATTTATCACACATATTGGTATAACTAACTACCCCTCTACATTCTTCAAAACTGTTCCTTAGAGATGACAAGTGTGTCACATGCATTTTTTAGAAGTGTGAACCATGCTTAGATCTGATTGGAAGATTGGCAACATTTTCGAAACCGCGTTGACTGTTTCAAGAATTTTTGTTTGAAAAACCAACAAAAAAAACACAAATTCAAAAGTTTCAAGATGTTTTTTAATGACAATGCTTTTTTGCGTCTTTCCCAAGAGTGGGAAAAATAATTTTTAAATGGTAGCCTCAATAAATTTGCATCAATAGTAAATTGTCACTATCAGGTTAAAACAATACAAAGATTAATGGGACATACATGGAGTTGGAGAGAGGGCCCGGGCCCGAGTGCAACTGCACTCTCTGCCACCCGATAGCTACGCCACTGCTCTTATCGCCTAAGGCGAAAATTTTGCCAAATTTGCAATTATGTAAAAGGCTAAAAAAACACGTTTAAAAATATGAAAATAGATAAAGATGTGGTAGTGATAATTAGCTATGAAATAAAAATCCCGAACGTGCCCCCCCCCCCGACCCGTGTATCCGCCCCTGTAAGGAATAGAAAGTTAAATTTCAATTATGTATCCGAATTTTAAAAAACGTTATTCCACCAAAGTTGTGTAATGTGTAGGCCTATGCAATTTAAATTATAAATAATAAATAGCCTAAATATAAATTAAAGGAGTAGTTCCAAAGACAGTATTTAATTGAAATTTTAGGTAAGGAAGGTAGATCATTGCTTAGACGAATTGGAACGAAGATATATTTTTGGAACCTATACTTGCATGTTCTAGCGCACAATTACTTGCGAGTAGATGTAAGTAACTACAGCAACAGCCATGCAGTGTAGCTGGTTCTTGCGGTGTAAGTTAAAGAGCATTAGCATAAAATTCACCAACGCCGGGATCACGAGCGCTGATGGACTTGAGGGATGAAGAGAAATATGTCACAGGAAATCGTCTGTGTGAAGCGGTACCGAATTAATTGTGTTCTAGCTGTATGTTGGCTGATAATAGTGTGTGGTAATGGTATGCTAGAGAGGAGGAGAGGTTCGAAGATCGTACGAGCACGGTGCAACAAATTATTATTTCGACAACCTCAGGGGTTGAGGTGAGAAATTTTGCTTAGCCCAAAAAAAACGGTACTTAATTTTTTATATGTTGTGTTAGTATTTTGTAAAATGAAACAACTTTTGGACTACGGTACATGCTACAATGAAGAATAATTGCATTGAAATTAAATATCTAGGGCCTATACCATTCGTTTTGTTTTGCGCGTGCAAACGTTAAACTTTCTTTGTTTTCCAGATCGTAGAGACGCGAATAATCAAAACTTTGTCGAGACTAGGCAAAAAAAAACACACAAAACCAGGACGGACGCGGAGTTTTCAACAAAATCCGGGTTTTCTCAACAATGCCTCATGCACGATACACAGCACAACTGGTGAGGCGGAATGTTGGACTACATATAAAAATTAGCTATACTTTTAATGAAGACTCTTCTAAACAAAATTTGGTTGGCCTTCTCTTTCATACATTTCGATATATTGTGAAACAAATCGAATATTTTAATTATTGACAGTCAAAATTTGAACAAACCCATTGACTCAATCGGAGGTCAAAAATGGGCTTTTATCGGGATACACACGCATAAAAAACCAGACGGAAAACACATGTCATTCTCACAAATATTTTGCATTGTTTTAATAATATTGTTTAACGTTTAGTAATATATCGTTCTATCGGATAAAACAGGAAAAAATATGCTACAAGAAAATAGAAATGTAAACTAAGCAAAAGTGTTATTTGTGACATAGGAACGCACCCTGAATAAAACCGTGACAAAATCAATCATCATTTAATTCGTTTTTTCGTTGAAGTTGAAAATTTGCAAAATATGTCGTCGACGCGAGTTGGGGCGTACACTCCACGAGAGAGCCCGGGAAATAACGAATATTTGGTGTTATCTCTAATATGCCGCATTTCACCGCATTCTGTTCTGCGACAGGCTTTCTGTTTATAATGGGAAACCGTTGAAAAGCTAAAAGATTTTCTTTATTGAGCCGAGCGCGTGGACTGAATGAGATTGCAAGTACACGTTTCGGTTGGGGGTTTCATCCAAGCTCACTAGACCCTGAGCATCTTACTCAACCGATTATGCGATTTGAATCTGAATTTATGATCATGTTAGTATTATGTACTTCGTTGTGAGTGTTATGTATCAAAAGGGATAAAAAGAAAAGAGTAGATAATTGAAACAGACTGAGATTTCTGGTTATACGCAACGTGCAATACACTTACAGAATAAACTAGATTGCATGAGCGCTATAAAAAAGATAACCTAATCTAGATACATAAATTAACATACAATGGTATAGTTATGTGTTATGTTCTTCAATTTTTTTCATTTTGTGTGTTAGTAATAATAAGTATTTATTATTTTTAAATTGTTGATAAAAAAATACAAAATCTTTATTGTTGCAAACATATGAATTAAAAAAGTAAAATTATAGTAGTTTGACACACATAGTCTACTTTCCTCCTATATACAGAGAGTAATGGCTCATGAATGACGCGTAAAACTAATAAGGGAGGTCAAAGGCTAGAAGCCAACCATCGACAATCCTGACTGAAAAGTGTGTTCGAGTTTGTCTTCATGTTGGGATTGAGAAATTACCGTGAACTCTACAGAAGAAGGTGACACCGCACAGCAGGCATCCCTACGAAATACCCCCCCCCCCCCCCCCCATAATTATTGGCAAACAAATATGATTGTTCATTACATGAATAATGTATATCACGTAAAAAAATACTAAATTATTGTGCAAGCCTATTATGGAGTGAACACCCAAAGGGTAATAAAGATGGGAGAGAAATGCTAATGTTTTAAATTATGTGTTTTATATTATTCAATGCACTTTCTATTGGCAAACGCAAATTAACCAAACGTAGCGTCCATTATTATACCTGCCGCTTTGGTTATTATTGTAATCCGTACAAAAACACCAAGGATTAACTGCTTATATGCAGACAAACCAATCATCACATGATTTTTTCGAAAGCCTCGGGCAACGAGATGGATTATGAAATTACGACAAAATGTGGTACCAAGTTAATACGGCCCGGGGCATACATTAACCAAGTCAAAGAGTCACAAGCAAATTGTTTCATTGAAGTGAGGATTAGGAATTATAAGCGCTAGAGAGGATTTTAGCTAAGTAAAAAAACGAAACAGTCACTATAAAGACCACAGAATACTGGTGATACACGGGTTTGCGCTAGCAATCAGCTCGGACAGTACGGTCCCAAGTTAATACGGCCCGGGGCATACATTAAGGCTCTACTGGACCCTGTATTATTTCGGTGTGTTGCAGTGGTTTCGTACTTCCATCGGTATCAAACGAAAACAATTGAGATATCTTATAATTTTTTTTATTCTACTCAGTAAAAGACGTCCAATGAACGTGTGTTGAGACTTTTTCCAATATTGCCCTTGTTTTTAAATAAATTTTGTTAACTTTTGGGGAATATTTTAAAAATTTACCCTTTTTTCGCAAATTTTTTTTAGGGTTACCAAGCACTTTGGAAAAAGTACTAAAACACACGTGTAAAAGGACACCTTTAACTAGCATTCCAAAAATTGAGAATTTGGACAAGGGTTTTCCGCTGACAATGGAAGTACAAAAAGCATGTTTCGGCGCTATTTAGGCTTTTTTGATCCAGCAAGTGGCGCAACCTAGCGACACGAAGCTTTTACCATTTTGAGTGACAGGTCATATAATTTTGTTAATAACTTGTTCTGATTGGCTGCATGATTTTGCTCGTGAAGTACTGCAGGACACCATTTGAATCATTATGCAATAGATCTGCGCTATAGAATGCTATGCTTGGCGTCAATGTTTATTGCACTCTTACAGACAATTGTTCGATACCGGAAATCCCAAATATCAATTTATTATATGTACAGGGACCAGTTTTTTTTTTTGAGTTCGACCCCCAGTCTGACAATTTTGTTTATTATATCACAAACACAACAGAATAAAAACAATTTTTAATACATCCAGCCACGGCGCGTTATTACATTTAGGGCATCTCTGAGGCTTTCAAAGTTTATGCACGTGAATTGAAGTAAGATAATTTTTAGTGTATCGCCTTTTGGGAAAGCGTGTGATGTACTAATATGAAGTTGAGGGGGAAGTGAGGGGGGGGGAGGAGGGTTCATGGCAAAAAGGGTCCATTTTTTTGGGTACGAACATAAACATCTCTAATAGGTGAAAAAAATGGGTTGAAGCACGGGGAAAAACCACTTTCCATGATGATAGCAAACATAATCTAAATACAATATTTTATTCGACTTTATTTGGCAATTTCAATTAACATTGTATATATTATAATGGTTTTAAAAACAGTGTTTTACCACGGGGATTGAACCAGGGCCCTTGTCAAATTAAGATGAGATAAGCGAAAACAAAGTGGCTTTATTGTTGGCTATGGCTTGAATATTAAATTTGGTAGATGAAATTATATTTTTTATTTCAACCACGGCCGGGACCATTTTTTATTGAATTTAAGAAAATTAATAAAAAAATGGGGTGAGAGCACATGCCCAGACATCAGAGGTTCGGGGTTCAATCCCCGGTGGAGCACCTTTTTTAATTTAAAATCTATGTTTAAGACTACCTTTCATAAACCAGCGTCATAGTCGCCAACTATAAATAAATCTGGACATCAAGCAAAAGCAAAGCGCTCTGATGTGAATTCGCCTTTTTGGTTCACTTGAAACCCCCGATGTTATGAAAGTTCTCTACTTACTCTAACTCTAACTCTTCTGGAAGGAAACAGGAAATTAAAACGAGTTATGCCAAAAAGAATTTAAAAAATCAATCTGTGTTCCAAAAATATAGACGAAATTAAAATCGTATTTCCTCATTTTATCTGGATAAGTTTTTCGCCTATTATACTACTTATATTTGAAGATTGCACAACTGTAGACCGATGACAGCCACCGATTCGTAAATTACCAGTGTCAAGCGGACACCAGACGTTCATTTCGTTTCGTAACATGCAGTGACCTTGAAAACCGACGCAATTCTGTCACATCGAGATATAGGCAAATCGGGGTTTTTTTTCTTTCAAATTATTTTCGTGACTCTGTGCTAGTTATCATATTTAGAAAGTGTTGTGATCCCCATGAAAAATAAGCTATAAGAAGGGTGTGGTGTAGGTGTGTAGGGTTAGTGTTGAAAAAAAAATTTGGTCACATGCGTGTTTATTATAGAATACGGAAAATTGTAAGACATTTCTTCGTGTTTGTTTTGTAATAATATTTTGACTTGGGTCGAGGGTTTTATTTATAATGTTTAACCCTTGGCTTCATAGTAGGCGACTAGGGACGCTGTTATGTTAGTACTTTAGACAAAAATTTAAAAAGTGACTTCACCGGGGTTTGAACCCGGGCCGGGGCCTTAGCTGTCCGGGCCCTTGTCTTACCAACTGAGCTATGCAGCCACCAATTTTAAATCTGTCTAATTCTTGGTCTGTTTTGTACATTTGTAGAGCAGCACTGAAAAAAAACTAGAGAATACAAACCATCTCTATAACCCTAGAGTTGGGATATACCATGATCTAGGGGATATACGATTAACCTTGGCTTTATAAGTAGGCGACTTTGGCTCTGTTATGTTAGTACTTTAGACAAAAATTAAAAAAGTGACTACACCAACCAGGGTTTGAACCCGGGACCTTAGCTGTCCGTACATGTAATGTACAAAATAGACCAAGAATTAGAGTTTTAAATTGGTGGCTGCATAGCTCAGTTGGTAAGAGCATAGCCCGGACAGCTAAGGTACCGGGTTCAAACCCCCGGTTGTAGTCACTTTTTGAATTATATATAAATAATATACTCGTAAATATAATGTTATTAGAGTCGACATATATTATTTTCGTTGGAAAACAATGCTAAAACGTAGTCTAACGGTAATGTATTATAAATGGTCTACTATTAGTATTTTTGTATTAGGCCGTATTTACTTTTTTAATGGAACTTAATATTTGTGTGGATTTAAAAAAATAAAAACATAACTAAAAAATTTTTCCCGCCTCGAGGGTAGGGGGACCATTTTTACGCAGTGATTGTGGTTTGTTGGGAATGTGCATATAAAAAATATGAGTAGGGCTCAGTTTTGGGAAATTTTTTGTGTTCGATTCTACATGGGCCATCCATTATTTCGATTTGGGGCGTGTTTCAGTAGATCCATTGTATTGGACACACGCACCCCATCCACACGATTGACATGTGTATAATTTTGTTTAGCCCCGAGAAGGCATTGGTGGGTTATCATGAAACAGAAATTAAAAATTGTCTCCACAAGATATATTATAGATCTCAGGATTTCACTCTCCCGGGGGGATTCCAACCAACTTTGCATTATAGAGACGACGTACCTATTTAGTATGTATTTTTGCCCAATTACAGAATTTTTTAATTGAATATAGTGAAAACATTTTACGCACTGCCCCTAGAAATAAAAATAAAATAGGCTTTCATCCCGGCATTCGCCTAAGGGGTCAAGAATTCCGGATGAAACTTTCAGCTAGGATTGCTGGTGACGGATTCAACCGTTTCCTTCCAAATCGAGTCTCACGCGTTATGCATGAGCTACCCTAACGGGTTATTCGGTCAAAGCAAGCCATGCAGGGTTCGACAAATGCTATGTCAGAAGATGGCTGGAGACATGTCGCAATATTTGTGGTCTGGAAATTTGTTCCAAACGGACACAACAGAGAGGCGTGTTTGGTGTAATATGGGATTTGCCGCCTGCCGCCTCGAGTGATCCAATAACACATTGCCAATGCCCCGGGGATGAGTCATTCAAAAACTTTAATAAGACAATTTTTTATACAACTTTACGCACTTCTACCGACCTTCAAGGATGTTTTATAGTATGCAATGCAAGGCCGAAGGGAATAATGCCAGAGCGTTGATTCCATGTAGTAATAATACAGTGTTTTCTAATCCAAAGGGGTTGGTTCGAGCTCTCATGCACTCATTGGCTCATTACAGCAAAAACGGTCACACCCGGGAATCGAAATCGAAAGCTGAATTGAAGTTGTACTTCAACATTTACACAATGGGTGACACATCAAATGAAGGCAGCAATGTTCATTCTGTATCAATGATGTACTTCGTTAGTATTTTACTTAGCGAGAAAATATGGTGTTGCTTTAAAAAATTTTTATGCATTCTTGAATAGAGAAAATAATGTGAAAGGTTATTTCAAATATCCCCAGAAATAATAATATAATAAGCAAGGGTTTGCAAAATAAAAAATACTTCGAAAGAAATTTATTACCGTTTCATAATTTCAACACACATTACATTGGTGTTCCTTCTCCTTTCACAATATTTTTTCACTTCATAATTAAATACGTTTCCTTGCCGTCGTTGTAGCTTACGTGCAAACATTGGTGTCATTGGGTACAGTATTGGGATAGGGAATAGGTATTGAAGAAAATATATTTTAATGAATTTTAAAGTATAGGTATATCATGGAAATAGTTTGTACGAATATTAAATATTTATGTTTCTTATTAGGCCGCCACCTCAGAACAAAGGGCATAATCAAAAGGCCGGAGAATAGTTGACTTTTTCATCTTCCGTTTAATGCAGTCAGAAAAAAATCGAAGCATAAACTCAATGATAGGTACTATTGTTGTACACTATACATACTGTATTTTATGGATACGGACTTGATAGAAGAAAGTGACGAGTTTCAATCGTAGCAAATGTCAAAATGAATAATAAAAAACAGCACTTTCTTCAGAAGCCATTTCAAATTCCCATTTTATATACCAGTAAACAATGGATCAGTGCATGGTTGCATCAGGAGGTGGCTTTGCACAGCTAGCTAAAAATATCATCCTGATTAAATTTTATGCAAAACCATATTTTAAAATTATGGTATACTTATGTACTTAGCTATAGCGCAATAAAAGGACGTTACACGTACCCACGCATAATAAATTGTAATAATAAGTAGATTAAAATATGTACCAATCATGCCTCAAGTATGTCTTGTGGTCTTAAATCAGCGTTTCGATATACATATACTTCTTACGGGCGTGTTTCGATTCCACAGTTTCAGTCGGTAAGATTTATACCCCTTCTGTTCATTCATCACATACATTAATAACCAATTGGAAAATTTTCCCGATCAAAAAAATTTACTCAATCACCCTAGATCTAGCACCCTCTGTTTTAACTCGTCACCCAACGGAGCGAGACTGCGAACGATGTGAAATAATAGTGCTTCGCGCCTCGCGGACCGTAGACCGGACTCACGGCGCCCGCACCGTATCGGAGCTTCTGCAGTACATCGTGCAGCCACAGACGTACATTGCAACTGCGGCCGTCTATTGGACGGCTATTTTTCGAATATTCTGAGTGACATTTGCGAAATCCCCACCTCCAGTGCCTCTTTCAAGCTCCCATTATCACCAACTTAGGCCTACAGGCCAAACTCCCGGTTTACTCTTAACGAAGTCAAAGAGTCACAAGCAAATTGATTCATTTAAGTTTAGGATTAGGAATTATAAGCGCTAGAGAGGATTTTAGCTAAGTACAAAACGAAACACTAAAGACCACAGAATACTGGTGATATACTAGTACGCTAACAATCAGTTCGGACACAATAAATATTGTTATAATTTGTTTTAAAAACCTACATTAGAATTGAAAATATATTAGGTATTCATAGTTTGGTGTCAATTTAATACGCCCTATGGCCTATTCAAAGTCAAGTAAACCGGTCAGAGTACTATTTTTATTTAAACTACTTAGTATTGAGTACTTAATTAATAAAAACAAAATGAGTAGTCTCCAAGTCTAATCTGTTAATTAAAATTACGATGGATAAAACAGAAAGGGTGGATTCACACGTTAAAACGAGTTCGGAAATCGTCGGTTAAGTTCGTTGAAACTCGGCTTTCTCATCCACTAAAACCAACTTATCGCAACTTTCGCATTGTCTTCTACTCTCTGCTTCTCTAAATTCTAATCAAACACCCCAATTTATCTTTCGCAAAACTGTGATATTCATTATAGTAATTATAATATACGTTCAGAATTAATAACCTAAGATTCCCACGTTGTTATAATAGGAAGGGGGGTTAATTATTTTTAGATCTCACCGTGTGCGAAAATAACGATGGTATCTGTAAACATCTCTGTTGTTACCACTTACCGACAAAGCTTCAATGCAAATATCAACAATAAGTAATATGATAATGAACAAGCCAGAAACGCATTTTGGTACTTGGGAAATGTGCAAGGTTTACTGGCCGTTTGTGAGCTAGACAATATTATGGTAATAATTGTACATTATATTTCTCACATCTTGATACTCGTATCTCATTATGTAAGATAAAGCGTTACATTGACAATCCTTCAAATGTCATTTCGCGAAAGTATCTCGAAGCTTGGCATACAACAAATATTTTTTAAAAACATTATGTATAATAGGTATTTATTTAAGTTGTTTTTAATATCAGGCATATTGCAGTTGTTATATTTGAATTACTGTCTTAAAATGTCCTAAAAATTTGACAAATAAGTTAAAAGGGCTAAAAACACCAAAAATTATTTTTTACCACGTGATCTATAGCACAATACTACACTTAAATGACCGTTTAAAAAATTTTATCTTGTAACTGTGATTTAACACGAATTTTAATTTTTTGATCCAGAAATTGGCGAAAATTGGTATTTTGGAAAATTTTCTTAATCGGCTTTAACCCTGCTTCTTTTTGGTCCACATAGATAAGAGCATAGTACCAATCTAAAATGCCCCTTTATATCATCGTGTCTAAAAAACTGTGCCCAAATATACCCTCAAACCACGCAAACATATGCATTACAAAATCACACCCCATCTGGTAATCAGCCATATTTTGGACCGAACTACTTGCCCAAATTTACAAAAACAAGATATAGAGAATTTACAAAAGGCTGTAGAGTACGTAAATTTAATGGCCAATATTTTTTTGATCAAAGTCCCCCAAGGTCATGGGGCATAAAGATCGTCCCCATGTTATTTCTTATGGAGATCTTTGCCGATGGGACTAGCTCGAAAAATGTGATGTTTGACAATTTGTTGGTAGGTCATGGTGGCCCCAATAATTTTTTCTATTCATTGTAAATTCCCATGTATTTAGGCCTGAATGAAATATATTTTTTGAGTTTAGCGGTTAAATACCCCTTTAAGGCTTACACGGTATTATAAGCAGTGTGTAGGCCTAGTCTTTAGTGGGACGTTCCATTACTTGCGTCCGACCTGGAACTGTGTTCCCCCACTTTCTAGTATATGAATGCTTATATAACGAGTTTTACAGAATACTTACAAAAATAATGGAATATTCGTGTCAGAAAAAATTGTTTAAAATATAAAGTTAGATAAAATAAATAAAAGCATTATTGTTTTTAGTCACATAACTGATTTTCAGAGAGGCTGGGACATTTGACTTAAAGTAGACCAAGCCAACCCTGTAGGCGCGGACACCATCGACAAGCGAACAGTAACCAACTAGAGTTCGGCACATTTAAGTACGAAAAACCGATCGACCAAGTTGGACACGATTCCACGCGCAGACAGTGCCAGAATCAACGTCTAACTCGGAATAATCTTAGAATCTATTATGTGCCTCGTTGCTAGGACGGCTCCAAAGTCACCGTGTACATATTTCAAAGCCAAGAACTGATAGACTTCAGACTAAATCAGAAGTTAATTAGCGAGCGAAGCGAGCGTTCCACTTGGACTCTTATGGGTTCGAAGTCTGTTTTTTTGTTTTTTTTTCTGTTACTGCTCGATACAGTCGCACCGTTCTCTGATCACTGAATTTTTCACACATGTACATACCACCTAGGCGGGTTGCTGTATAGTTTTGGAACAAAATCGATCGTTGGTATAAAAAAAAAAAAATAAAAATAAAAATGTTCCGATCGTTATAAATTTGCAGGGTCAAAAAGTACACCATTCTCTCTATTTTTCAAATTTCAGGTAAATCGGTCAGACGTTAAAGACTATTGGTAATCATATTCTGAAAAATGATGCTAAAAAGGAAGGAGGCGGAAGATACCCAAGATACACTTTAAAGTGACGTGAGTCGTACAATTGTACAAAGAGTTGGAATACTTAATTGACAATTTTTAATACCAGTTCAGGACCTCAACCTATGATGGGCCTTATGGGAATAGTCCGTATTCAGGGTCAGTCACCGTGTACTTCGTCAACAACGCGTCCAACTGAGCGTTTTCCTGTAACTTCTGCTAGAGCGGAAATCGAACTTGACCTCCGATTGGAACAGGACCTGCCTAACAACCACCAACACCACTCAGTACTACTAATTTTGCGAATGTTGTGAAGTTCAGGATATGTGAATAACTGTAAATTTAATTCTGTTGAAGATACATGAAAGTATCATCACAACTTTGGTAGCGTTTTTTAGTTGTAAGTGCACTACTACTTAAAAACTCATCGCATAACAAAGAAGCGTGCGAAGAAACTGGATACCATTTTAATTTGATGCGTCTAGCATTTACGTAACATTTGTTAAGGTTGGCACCGGAAATGAGGTAAATTTAAAATATTAATTACTTAATTACCAACTAGAAAAAACTTTTGCAATAGTATATTATTGTAAGTATCATTAAATAATTAAATTTCTTTATGAAATGTGAATATAATAAAATATCACAATAACATAACCAAAGAAGTTATTATCGATTGTTTGCAGATTGACAACGTTGGCGCATACCGTACATGCATGGAATCGTTTCTTCTCGACTAGTGCAACCTAATAGTATCGCGTAATGAACAGCCTGTGTAGCTGCAATTAGAGGGCCATATTAGGAGATTATGAGACTCTTTTTCTTTTGTTTGCAGTCTTTGTAGCCTCCTCCATCCCTTCCCACGGACCTGCTTGTGAATGTGTTTTTTGATTATAAAACAATGCTATACATATTTTTAAATTGAAATTTATGCAAATTAAACATTTTAATATTATTAATTACTATTTGGAATATTAATTATTATTACTGTCATGTAAAAATAAATAATTATATTATAATACAATATTTAAATAAATTATTAATAAGCATTTCGAATAATAATAATTATTACAATCATGAAAAAATAAATTCAAGTTTGCACAATACACATGCTAAATGTAGTAGTTAACTGGCGATCAACGCGAGGCTAATCGAGAGAACAATTGAGTCATGACGCACGAGTGGGCGTTCAAAGAGAGACGACAATTTGTCAAAGGCGAGGAGAAGAAGAGGAGAGAGAGTCGAGATAATGAGAGAAAAGTAGAAAAGATGACAATGGATTTGCACAAGAGCCCTCTTTGCTTTGAAGCCGAGTCTGAGGGAAGCTGGAGGGAATTTTAACGAATGAGCAAATTATAATAGTTTACCATTTAATAGACAGCGTTCGTCCCACTTCCTGTCTAATGTAATGATACTTTTCCCGATTGCTTAAATTTCAGTTATTTTAACTTTGGTATCTGGTTAAGGG
>JAMZAV010012084.1:0-18906 GCA_024449915.1 Sweltsa coloradensis
CGCCCCCTTTTCACACTCATCTCGAGCAAGATGATGCGAGAGTGCCCTGATGGGACCGAAGGTGTGGGAACGACAGAACTCAGAGGCTGAGGACCTTCCACGATGTTGCTTGTACCAAGATTGCAGCCTCTGCATGACACAAACATGCTGTCCTTCAGATGGAGCTTCTCCTTTGCCGCTGACCACTCCTTGGTGACCAAACTTTTTCATGGAGACGACGACAGGAACGATTTCAACGGACCTCAGCTTGTTATATGTCCTTGAGTTCTACGGCGAGCGCTGGTATTTTCGCCTCTTATTGGCTATTGTGCTGACCACATGGCCCATTCTGATGGAATGGAGATGTCAATGATGGTTGCCGTTTGAGCTTTCTTGTCAAACAAAACCAGTCTGCCTATTATTATTATTATTATTATTTGAAGAGAAATTATAACATTGACGGGATGTTCGTCGCGTTGTGTGTAGGGTTGAGATGAACTACATTATTACCTTACTTCCCGACGTAGCGTCATCACTGTGGATGACATTTTCAAGGAACTGCTGTGGTTTTTTTGCCTCTGTTGCAAACGTTCACTTCTTCTTGGAAACTGCCAGGATGGCAGTGAACGCTCTATTTGTTGTTGTTTTTGTTGTGGTGGTGGTTTTGAGGGGGTTGTGGGGTGTAGTAGTTGTGTAGGTTGGTCTTGTGGATGAAGATGCTGTTGATGCTGTTGTTGATCTGGTGGTAGTTCTTGGTTTGAACGCATTTTTTCTGCTGAGAGGTGATTAATTAAATTAATGGCAGGAATCCTTAATTATTATTATTATTATTATTATTATTATTATTATTATTATTATTATTAAATTATTATTATTATTATTATTATTATTATTATTATTATTATTATTATTATTATTATTATTATTATTATTATTATTATTATTATTATTATTATTATTATTATTATTAAGGTGTCACAGGCGTTAAGCATAATCTTGGAGATGAAACGGACATGGGTGAGGGGATTGCGGGAGAGACGTGTTGGAGGAGGGCCCCAGAAGTTCCGCTCAAAATATTTTTAGTTTGTTTTTTTAGTTTTTAGCGAGCCGTATTTTTGCGGCGAGGCAGTGGGATCTGTTTGTACTGCAGAAAGGTTTGAGAGGACGCGAGATACGCTCACACATTGCCCAAGGTCGCACTGAGATCAAATATCCCCATTCACGAGCTGGCGTAAAATGACGTGTCGTCTGTCAAGTATATAGAAGTGTTTACATTCACATACTAATGTTTTATCTCGAGTGTAACGAACCCATCACATAATGAGAGGAATTCCAAAATATAATTCAATTAATGTTTAGTTTTCGTCTCTATGCAATGATCGTTATTCTATGGAATGAGGGATTGCAAATAAAGAACATTACACGACATTTGAAATAAATATAAGGTTATTATTATTCTGAATACAGGCTAGACCATCAACATAAAAATTATTGTCAATAAAATTTGACGCGACTTGGGTTCGAGTCCAGAACAATCTGGTCACAGGATACACACCACTCAACTGCTATAACCTAGACTCGGGTAAGATCCCCGTTCAGGACACAAGTTTTATATTATTGCTATCACTGCATTTATGCATTATTATATGCTAGCATACGATACTACAATAATAATCAGTGCATGGTTTGAATAATAGTCCCAATTATAATCGTAACAATAACACTGTTGTTGGACTACACAAACCTAAGAAAAAAACTTCAGTCAAGATTGCCGGTTGTGTCGGGATTCAGAACCCGAGACCTCCCGAACCAGTCAAGCGATCGAGCCAACACTGTCAGTATATTATATGCTTGGCGTAACTAGCCCTTATTTTTCGGGGAGCGAACATTGTTGTATCCTTCAAAGATCAATGGTCAGCACAACTATAGTGAAAGGGGTATGTGGGTACAGTGACACTGTAGTACAGTCAGCGCCAGAACCGACAAGGCTAATTCGAAATAACCTTATAATTTATTATGTGCCTCGTTGCTATAAAGTCACTGTTTACACATTCCTTAGAACTGATGGGCTCGAATTCACATCAGTAAATCTGCCTACAGCGGAAATCGAACCCTGGACCTTCTGCATATAGGATCAGAGCCTCTAACCACACGACCAACGAGTTCATACTATAACGTATATATTAGAAACCAATACAGAAAAACTTGTAATGAATACAATTAAAAACAGTGTTTTTAACCACTAATTTGGTTTTAATGTGATAGGCTAGCCGCTATAGGCTATATTCGCGTTGATAAATAAATAACTTTTTGTAGGGTGCCCGCTGTAGGGTATACACATCAGATTTAACCGGTGTGACCCTCTTCAGGTGACTAACTATAGGTATATTGAGGATAGGACAATTGTGAAGGGATGTCCGAGGGCTATTTAAGAGGACTCAATCCCTTGCATTCGCATTAACGACTAGGGAAAACATCGGAATAAACCTTCAGTAAGGATTGCCGGTCACGACGGGATTTGAACCCGGGACCTCCCGAATCAGCGAGCCAACACCGGCCAACACTGACGGTTTCGCGTTGATGGATGCTCACAGCTCTCTTTTAGTTTATCGAGAACGATTCTCTTATGTTTATTTTGAGTTTTGAGACTCTGAAATGCATCATTAATTGCACCGTTCCGTTCACGATTCACACTTACATACACCCAATGTAACAGATAGCGGGTGGGTGGACCCTATATGACCAAGTGGGTGTGAGTCACGCGTCTTCTCGCTTACGTCCAGTATGTGCTGTTCATGCACTTTCGCCGACAAAGACCAGACATCACCCGCGAGTGTGTGTGTGTGAGAATAATATCTTACTATTGCAAGAGCAATGCTTGCTGTTGGAGGGGAGAGGGGACAGCTGTGGACTAATTTATTGCGTTTATTGGAATCAGCAGCCTTGATTGATATCTTTCATGTGTACGTACAGAGGATATGCCTGTGCGAATACTGCTTGCACAATGATCGGATGAAGATTTTCTCACGTGAATAGACCTTTAACGTTCTGATTTTTTGGGGTGTAGTGCCCACAATGTTCACCATTTGTATTTGATTATATCGAAACTTAACTATCACACGCCAATTATAATCAAATATAACTACCAAATAGATCGAATTCATGACGCCGTCTCCAATTCTCATTTGGTAAGAGCATCCGCCCCGACCGCCCGGACAGCGGGAGACCGGCCGGGGTTCTATTCCCAGTGGAGACAATTTTAATACAATATAATATAAGATAAAGATATCTTGTGTTGACAGTCCACCAATTTTTCTCCCAGAAATGATTTTGGTACTCAAACAAATGAATGTGTGGCCATGTAAAACAGACCACCCCATGCTCAAGACACCAGAGTTCTCGTAATGAACCAAATTCAATGGCCAAGTAATTTTTTTACATGATTTTGAGTTTAAAATTTTTACTTTTTTTTACCACGAAAATGGTTGGCTTGGCGTTTGTCAACAGGCGAAATGATCTGACTTCTTTTCAATGGAAAACTAGAGAGAAAGAATGAAATGCTTGGCTCAACTTCTATATCTCACAGCATTCACAGCCGAAGACTTTTGAAGGAGAACTTGGCTGCCGTTTTGTTTTTACAAATTTTTGTTTTTGGAGGTTATATAGAATCGATTTGTTTCCATATTTTTACATTGTCTGTCTGTTTGTTCCAGGTCGTAATATATATATTTTTTATTGTACTAGGCTACGGTCTTTACTGCACACTAATGATTCTTGTTTTATCGTTAGAAGATTTCATCGTAGTAACCGTTTAAAAACTTAGCTTCGGAAATTATATGAACCTTTTCCGTCTTCAGGTAACTCAGGTCATTCAACACCCAAAAATAATAATTATTAAAAACATTTCAAAGCAAAGACAATTTCTAAGATAGAGCAATTTTGAAAGACAAAATTACCATTTGAAGTTGACAAAGTTATCTTGATAAATTTACTAATGACGATGACGTGGCAAATCTACATAATGTGTCGTCGATCCGCTATTTATGTCATCTGTATGTTGGTTAGGTACTTGCATGGCACAAAAGACAATATTCACAAATAACAATGATGCGTGATTGGCACGTAAAAAAAAAGTTAAAACATGTCACGCATATGCTGTCAGGAGCCAGTTTACACACGATGCATGGCCTTGAGAATAATATCTTACTATTGCAAGAGAAATGCATGCTGCTGGCGGGAGGAGGGGGCAGCTGTGTACTAATTTATTGCGTTTATTAGAATCAGCAGTGCTTTAAATCAGATCTGCATCGATCCACGTCCTTCTTGAAAGGCACAAACAAAACCTAGATTAATATCTTTTTTATGCACAGAGGATATGACCATGCGAATACAGCTTGTACAATGATCGGATTTAAATTTTCTGACGTGAATAGACCTTTAACGTTCTGATTTTTTTGGGTGTAGTGGCTACAATGTTCACGATTTGTATTTGATCACACGCCAATAATAAAATATAACTACCAAATAGACCGAATTCATGACGCCGTCTCCAATGCTCATTTGGTAAGAGCATCCGCCCCGACCGCCTGGACAGCGGGAGACCGGCAGGGGTTCTATTCCCAGTGGACACAATTTTAATTCAATATTATATCTCGTATTGACAGTCGTGTAAATTAAACACATAATGATTCCAAACTGGAACACTATTTAACTTTACATTTTTAAATGGCCATTCGCAATTCAATTCGAGTACTTTGTGCGTGGATACTACAGCTCGCGCAACAAGAAAACGCGCGGATAGAACCGAATGATCCGGGTTCGACTCCAAAACGAGTAATTTTGACTGTTATAATTTGACACGTATCATACTAGGCTAACAAAGATTGCGTTCCGTTACATGCTGTAATGTTAATTTAGTTTCACATCATGTGCGAAGCGTGATCCAAATATGAACAGATGACCGTTGCAGACCATACTATAATTTAGCATTTTCCTTAGAAGTTATATCGTATGCACGATTATGATTATGCTGTGTACGTTTCTTATTGGGCTCAGCGTGAAAAATAATATGGTTGATTCAAGCATAACAGCTTACACAAAGAATACAATGTCTTACTGTTGCCGTGTTCATAGCAAAACAGTAAACATTGCATTATGCATTGAGTGGTGTTCTGCATTAGCTGAACAGTTTTACTCTGTGGCCAATGAAATTGTTATTTCGAACATAAATAACCATTCTGTCACTCAAAAGGTCGTATCGCCAGAGTGCGCCACTTGCTGGGGCTGAAAAGGCCTAAAATAGCTGCAAAACATGCATTCGAATATCAGTAGTTTAGCGGTAACTAACTAAACGATTTTTTTTTAAAAGATAAATGTTGAAATTAGGACTTATGTTTTGTACTTTTCCTTAAAATTTTTGTAATTTTTTATAAAGCTCTAAAGTGAAGGTAAATTTTCAAATATTGTCCAAGATCGCAATTTTTTATAAGACCATATTATATACAATTTCAAAATCGACAAAACATATGTCCTAGTAGATTTTATCGTGATAGAGTAAAATATAATTATGCCGATATGACAATTGTTGGCCGAGTTCTAACTGAATTGCTGGGACACTGCATCGCGCCGATATTATAGCTACTCCTGTGCAGCCTTAATATTATTTATCATTATATTATTATTATTATTATTATTATTATTATATTATTATTATAATTATTATTATTATTATATATTATGACTATTATTTATTGGATGTATTTCATACAAACTCGGTCAAAACGGAGCTTACATGATGTACGGGACTTACGTCAAGTACTTCCATGTGTATCTATATTACATACCTACATTATTACTTTGTCTTAACTCTAACTAAAATAGTCATTTATATATAGTTTGTAGATGATGTTTTCTTTCCTGCTGTGTACGGTCGTGGCCGATTTCTCGTCGCCATCCTAGCATTTGCTCTTCGGACTATGGGACACCACGAACACCATGTCAGGATGGAAGCTGTCTCGGAATCTCGAAGTATCATTCTTAGTTTAGAAATTTACGAACTATTCTACCGTGTTGAGTATTATTACTGCCTTTGAGTTCTCGATGTAAACATTGGGTGGAAGATCTAGTTGTTTAATGCTTTCATGTAGCTTCTTCGGTATGATGCCATTAGCCGATATCACGTATGGGATTGTATTTACCTTTTTCTGTTTCCACATCTTCTTGATCTCGATTGCAAGTTCACTATACTTGTCAATTTTTTTCTTCCATGTAGTCTCGACGTTATGGCACATTGGGACAGCAACGTCAATAAGGGTAGTTTCTTGTTTCTTCTTGTCAATTATAATTATATCCGGTCTGTTGTGATGTATAGTTTGGTCTGTTATAACTGTGCGGTCGTAATATAATTTGAAATCTTTGCTATCTAGTACTTTCTCCGGTTTGTATTTGTAGTAAGGTGTGTGTGTATCAATGAGGTTGTACTTGATTGCTAGTTTTTTGGTGAATAATGTTAGCTACTTGGTTATGTTGTAGAGGTAATCCGTTTGACATAGTGACTTGCACCCGGATATGATGTGTTCGATTGTTTCACCCCTTACACTACATTTTCTACATTGATCGTTTACTGTCGCATCTTGTACAATGTATTTTTTTTAAATTTTTCGTTGCAATCACTCTGTCTTGATAGCCAGCATAAAACCTTCTGTTTCTCCAAATAGTTCCCGTTGTTTAACCACCTATTTGATGCTTTAATATCTACGTGACCTTTATGTAGTTTCATCATTATGTCTCTTGTGTAGGGTCTTTTCTGAGAGACGTAACTCTTTTGAAGCGTCAGTTATGAGTTTCCCTTGTAGATTGACATTTTCATTTGCTAGATTGAGTGGAGTGTTAATGATTTGTCAGCTAGCACCACAGCCCTATGCAGTGTTGATTGTTGCTCTTTGTAAAAAAATATTTTCTTAAAATGTCTAGTTGTTTATAATATAAGTTGTTCAGATCAATTAGGCCTCGTCCTCCTTGTTCTCTTGGAAGTGTCAATCTCTCTATTGCTGATTTAGGATGATGCATTCTGTGTTTAGTAAGTGTAGTACGAGTTAATATTTCCAGCGCGTGGATGTCTGTCTGCGTCCATTTAATGATTCCGAATGAATATGTCAGTACTGTATAGCATATGTATTAATTGCTGTGGATCTTGCTTTACCGTTTAGTTGCGTCTTGAGGATAGATTTTAGTCGCTTCTTGTATGTATCTATCATAATGTTTCTTTCATTACTTTATGTTCAATTCTGGCAGCTTGTGAGAATCCTAAATATTTGTATGACTTCGTTATCATCCATTACTCCAATCCTATTTCCATCATCTAGCTGGAACTCTTCTGCCTGCGTAACCTTACCCTTTTCGAATGTAGCGTCTTACACTTGTCTACTCCAAACTCCATGCAGATATCTTGACTAATTCAAATGTATTATTGATTAAACTGTTTAGTTGAACAAAATTTGAAGCATATAACTTTAGATCATCCATGAAGAATAGGTGAGAAATTGTGTGGACATACCATATAATTGTCCTTTATTTTAAATCCGCATGTTGATCGTTAAGCATATGCGACAGTGGGTTTAATGACAGACAAAACCATAATGCGCTAAATGAGTCACCTTGGAAAATGCCACGTTTAATATGGATTGGATCTGTTAGTTATCTGCTGGTTTTTCATATTTAGTTTTAGTGTTGTTCTCCATGTCTTCATTACTGTCTTCAAAAAGTTTACAATTACTGGGTTGATTTTATATATTTGTAAAATCTGAATAAGCCATGTGTGTGGTGTTGAGTCATAAGCTTTCTTGTAGTCAATGTAGTTTTCGTGAATATTCCTTTTCTTATTGTGTGCCTGATTCATTACAGTAGAGTCGATAATGAGTTGTTCTTTACATCCCTGCGAGTTCTTACAGCATCCTTTTTGTTCCTCGTCCATGATATTGTATTCTTCACACTGCTTATAAACTTTATTTGTTATGCATGAAGTCAATATTTTAAATATAGTTAGTAGACATGTAATTGGCCGATATTTACTTGGGTTCTTCGTGTCATTATCTTTCGGTTTGAGAAAGGTTACTCCTTCAGTAAAGAATACGGGTATTTCTTTAACTCCATTTATAAACTCGTTGAGACATTTTCTAATTTGATTGTGAGTAGTATTGAATTTCTTATACCAAAAATTTTGAATATTATCATTACCTGGTGCTTTCCAGCTATGTGTAGCACCGATTGTCGACTTTAATTCATCAACAGTTATACCTTCGAATCTCATCTCATTAACATCGCTCATCCTAGCTCTTTCGTCTTGAATCCATTGTGCATCCTGGTTGTGTGCTACCGGGTTACCCCATATTCCTGCCCAAAACTCTTCTATCTCCGTCTTAGTTGGTGTTCCTTTCCTGTTATTTCTTCTGTACTAGATAGTTTTTGGTAAAACTGTTTTTCCTTTCCTTTGAACATTCGGTTTTTTTTTTTCTAATGCTACAATTCTCTATATCTTTTTAATCTCTTAGCAAGAGCACTTACTTTTTGTTTAAGTGTATCCAAATATTCGTCAATGAATTTGTTCAGTGTTTCATGTTTTGTGTGAACCTTGATTCTTTCAAATATAGTTTGGCAGTAGAGTACCACATTTTTAGATCGATTACCCATTCGCATTGTTTTAATCTACCGATATCTTTCCTAAACTCATCGATTCTCCAATTAGTCGCTGTTCCCATTTCGGAATTTCCTTTTCTTGTTTTGTCTTTGAATAGTAGCAGATTTTACCTTTAAGCCCAAGTATCTAATCACTGCTACAGCTGCACAGTAAAAATTTCCGCATGAACGTCTGCAAATGATAGTTCGTCTTGTGTGTATGCTGATAAAATATGTGTGTTCATTATGTGTACCGCTGTCTTCATTTCCTTTGAATGCTTGGGTTTAGGTATGTATGGTCTTTTGTTGGTTCTACGTGCGCAAACTCTGACATGGCTGTTGCAAATGCTAAAGCTAGGATGTTCTTTAGATGGATAATGTCAGGTGTATTTTCTAATGCGTTAGGCATATCTACCTCTTGTTGTTGATCGTCTAGTCGTTCTGGGTGTCTTGATCTTCTTGAATGGTTTGGCATTTCTAGTGGTTCTGGACGTTCTGGTAGGTCTGGTTGTTCTGGTAGGTCCGGACGTTCTGGTAGGTCTGGACGTTCTGGTATGTCTGGACGTTCTGGTTGGTCTGGAATTTCTGGTATAACTGGTAGATCTGGAAGTTGTAGCAGGTATTGCATTACAGGTAATTCTGGAAGTTCTAGTAGTTCTGGTATCAACTGGTCTTCTTCTTCGCTGTCCTCTGTCGATGTAGCGCCGTTATCATCTTGATGTGCTTGTAGTTCGTCTTTCACTTCGCGTCCTATTCTAGTTAATATGTTTACTGGTAACATTTTATTTTTAACTATAATTCTTCTTTGGTCGGCTATTCTCTGCGCACCTACTTCTAACAATGGATATTCACGTATAAACTCTCTATGGAGCTCTTGTCGATAACCTATTAAAACAGTATCTAATAACGTTACCCTATAAAAGCTACGCATCACACACATGTTCATATCTTCTGTCCATTTGATGCGCTGCCTCATTTTTCCAGCTTTGGTGGTCTGAAGTGAATGGACGACTGGTGATGGGCGGAGCTTAAAACGATCGATAGGCCAAGTGTCGAGAGTTGGGATAGATTCTCATTTCCATGTTTACGTCTGCTGAACGGCGCAACACTTATCACGCTCTAACTCTTATTCTATTCATTATTTGGACAAAACTTAAGAGGAATATTATTAAGCAAACATATCATTCCTTATAATAGAGATTATTGCGATTTTTTTGACACAGCCGTTAACTTGTTATTACAATGTACGCTTCATACATAAAAAATAATCAAAACGACTATAAACTTTCTCAACTTCAATTGACAAAAAACTACTCATCGGATTTCGACAAGACCTCTTTCAAAAAATTCATCAGACTATTTAGACAATGATATAATCAACTTCCTAGATAGAAAGTGCACTGAACGAAATTTTACAGCATGGGTTATATGCAGCGTGCAGTTTTTCACGGCTCATCCTCACGTCAAAGTGCGTATTTGTCATAAAAACACATACACTGCATATGAACCTATGCTATAAAATTTCGTTCAGTACACTTTCTATCTAGGAAGTTGATTTATTTCTTGTCTAAACAGCCAGAGAATTTTTTGAAGGAGGTCTTGTCAAAATCCGGTCAGTAATTTTTTGTCAATTGAAGTTGAGAAAGTTTATTAGTCGTTTTGATTATTTTTTATGTATGATGCGTACATTGTAATAACAAGTTAACGGCTGAGTAAAAAAATTCGCAATTATCGCTATTATAAGCAATGATATGTTTGCTAAATAATATTCCTCTTAAGTTTTGTCCAAATAATGAATAGATAAGAGCTAGAGCGTGATTAGTGCTGCGCCGTTCAACAGACGTAAACTTGGGAAATGAGGATTTATCCCAACTCATTCCGCCATGTTGCCTCGTGACGTCAGGAGGCGGGTAAATTCTAGTCGTCAATTCACCGCAGAAACATCCATTGTCAGTTATTCCCTACTTGCCTTGTTCTAGATAAATTATTCTACTATCTGTCAAAAGTCCACCTATTATTTGTTATTGTTTATAAAGTCAATGAACTTAAAAAGAATTAAAAACACTTTTCTCAATGATTCATCCAATTTCAGGGCGGTGATGAGGTCTTCGCTTCTCAACCTCCTTGCCTTTTCGTTTTAATTTATTATTATTATTATTATTATCATTATTATTTTATTAAATATTATTATTATTATTATTATTATTATTATTATTGAAGAGAAATTATAACATTGACGGGATGTTTCGTCGCGTCGTGGTGGTGAATAACTTACATTATTCTTGATTTCCCGACGTAGCGTCCTCACTGTGGAAGACATTTTCAAGGGATGTCTTCCACAGTGAGGACGCTACGTCGGGAAATCAAGAATAATGTAAGTTATTCACCACCACGACGCGACGAAACATCCCGTCAATGTTATAATTTCTCTTCAATTATATCGGGTCGCGAAAGCATAACTTGTGAATTATTATTATTATTATTATTATTATTATTATTATTATTATTATTATTATTATTATTATTTTATTGGATGTATTTCATACAAACTCGGTTAAAACCAGAGCTAACATGTTGTACGGACTTACGTCAAGTACTTCCATGTTATTATTATTATTATTATTATTATTATTTCTTTTATTCACCAATATGAACATTACATAATGGGTATTTAAGAGCTTTCACCAGAGATGAACCACACTCTAAGGTGAAACCCTATTACAAAACAATTAAATATACATGACATTAAAAATACATTACATACAAGAAATAACTGAAACAATGTCTTCATACTAAAACTTTGCGCAGTATATGGGCGGTTCCTAATAATGCTGCCTTTTGAAGCTCTGGAGTCCAGTGATTGCCAGAGATATGTTGGAGGTTCTCTTCAAAACTTCTTCCAATTGTCCCACAAGCTCCAATTATAATGGAACAACCTTACAACTGACATTCCACATTCGTTGAATTTTCTATTTGAAGGTCTCGATATCTTGTGCGTTTTTCTGCTTCCTTTAGGACTATGTTGCGGTCTGATGGAATAGCTACATCGATGATCAAACTTTTTGAGTCTCTTTGTTTTTAACAACAATGTCTGGTTTTGTGTGAAGAACCTTTCGATCAGTGATTATTTGCTCATTCCACAATATGGCACATTACCATTGTCAACTACTTGCGCTGGTTTATGCATGTACCATTTGTCAGAAGTTTCGATGTTATAACTTCTACAATGTTCCAATGCAAATATGCCCAACCTTATCATGTCGATCAATGTATTCCGTTTTTGCTAAGACCGGGCATCCAGAAATAATGTGCTCCACGCTTTCTTCATAAAGCTTACACAAACGACACTTGTCATCTACTTCGAGTTTGAGAATTCTTTTTTCGTAACTTTTTGTTCTTAAGGCTTGATCTTGTGCTGCTACAATAAGACTTTCAGTTTCACCCTTGAGATTACTTCTGCCCAGCCACTTATTGGTTTGATCTTGGTCAATATGTGGTTGCTCCATGCGTGTAATATATTGTCCATGCAAAGGTTTAGACTTCCAGCAACTTATTAGATCTTCCTGGATAAAATTCTTAATTTTCTTCTTGATAACCTTGACCTTGTTAGTGATGGACCCATTGATCTGATTAATATCGGTTAATTCCATACCTGATTGAAACTTGTTGCTTAACTTAATGATAGATTTTCTCATAGCTTTGCTAGACTCATGTTCTTGAACCATTCTAATAAATTTGTCATCTTCTTTACCTTCTATGTATAAACTTAAACCAATCATTGCTGTTTTGTATGACCCCTCTAGTTGAGTTATTCCGCGACCTCCATTCTTCCTTGCGATATACAGTCTTTCTACGTCCGCTCGTGGATGGTGCATTCCGTTTATTGTCAACAGTTTTCTTGTTTTTCGATCTAATCTCTTAAGTTCTTCAATGCTCCAATCTAATATCCCAAAGCTATAAGATAATACTGGCACAGCAAATTGACCAATTGCAATAGTTTTATTTCGTCCGTTCAATTCACTTTCAAGTATTAATCTTAGGCGTCGTTTGTATTCTTTGCTCAGTTATCTTTCATTAATGTATGCTGAGCACCGTTACCTTCTTCTACTCCAAGATATTTATAAGTTGATTCTTGACCAATGTCCTCAATAGTGATATGCTCGTCAAGTTGGATGTTTTCACTTGAGACAATCTTCCCTCTTTTGAATGTCGCTTTCTTGCACTTCTCGATTCCAAATTCCATACAAATGTCGTCACTGAAAGTTTTGACGATATTTAGTAAGATACTAAGTTCTTCGTCATTTTTTGCAAATAATTTTAAATCGTCCATGTACAGAAGATGCGAGACTTTATCTTCATTTGGCAATAATACATACCCCAAACCTGCGTCATTGAGGCACTTTGTCAAAGGAAACAAGCTCATGCAGAATAGAAGTGGCGATAACGAATCACCCTGAAATATTCCTCGTTGTATGTGAACATTACTTGATACGATTTCTTCGGTCTCCGTTCTTATTTTCATACTTGTAATATCCAACTATGTGGCACACTATCAAATGCTTTCTTGTAATCAATCCAACCTACGCTAAGATTCTTCTGCCTCTGTTTACAATTTTCCATTATAGCTTTACTCAACAGAAGATGATCCTTACAGCCATACGTATTTCTACAACAACCTTTTTGCTTTAATGGCATTACATTATTTGTAGCTAAAAATACTTGCATTCGTTCAGTTATAATTGACGTTAAGATTTTATACATTGTAGGTAAACATGTGATAGGTCTATAATTTTTTGGTTGTTCAGTTGTGCAGACTTCGGTAACAAATACGTAACCCCTGTGGTCAACCATACTGGTGCGTCTTCAGGATGAACTAAAGCATTATTAGCAAAGTTACTAGAATAGTATGAGTGGATGTCAGTTGTTTTAGCCAAAAGTTGGATAATTTGTCTGGCACCTGGTGCTTTCCAGCTAGAACTTTTTCGAAGGGAACTAGACAAATCACCCAATGTAATTTCTTCCCAATTCATATCCGGAGAATCAGCACAATCCAATTCTTGATGTTTGAATCCATTTAGCTTCTGAATTATGCTTTTTGTTATCTTCCCAGATTGATTTCCAAAAAAATTCTATTTCATCTTTTGTTGGTGATTTTTTTATTTCAATGTTTTTTTTTCCAAGCTCTCTGTAGAATTTATTTCCATTTTCTGAGAAAAGTTTTTTTGTCTAAATTGCAGCGTTCTTTTTGTGTATCTTCTTATTCTCTGAGCTTTTGCCTGGATCTTCTGTTTCAATTGCTCTTCTTCTTGAACCGCATCTTGGGACTTGTGTATACTAACTTTCAAAAAGTTGTCGTTTCTTTACAGTAAGTTTATACGAAAGATTTATTTTTAGTTCTTATTTCATGAAACAAGGATAGGTCTTTCCGCATGAATCAATTTGTTTTTGAATCGTATTTCCACTTTTGTATAATACGACTGTTTTTAAAAAGTGATTGTTCTTTTTTTACAAGCTTGTCTGTAATAACTGAGGCCGTTCCATAAAGTTATTATTATTATTATTATTATATTATTATATTATTATTATTATTATTATTATTATTATTATTATTATTATATTATTATTATTATTATATTATTATTATATTTCTTTAATCACCAATATGAACATTACATAATGGGTATTTAAGAACTTTCACCAGAGATGAACCACATCTCTAAGGTGAAACCCCTATTACATAAAAATTAAATATACATGGCATTAACAAAATACAATACATACAAGAAATAACAGAAACCAATTTTTTTTTTTTTACACTAAAACTTTGCGATAGTATGTGGGCGGTTCCTAATAATGCTGCCTTTTGAAGCTCTGGAGTCCAGTGATTGCCAGAAAATATGTTGGGGGTTTCTCTTCAAAAATTTCTTCCAATTGCCCCACAAGCCCCAAATAATAAGGGGAACAATCTTACAACGGACATTCCACATTCGTTGAATTTCTATTGAAGGTCTCGATATCTTGTCGTTTTTCTGCTTCCTTTAGGACTATGTTGCGGTCTGATGGAATAGCTACATCGATGATCAAACATTTTTGAGTCGCTTTGTTTTAACAACAAGTCTGGTTTGTTGTGAAGAAACCTTTCTATCAGTGATTATTAGCTCATTCCACAATATGGTCACATTACCATTGTCAACTATTGTTCTGGTATATGCATGTACCATTTGTCAGAAGTTTCGATGTTGTAACTTCTACAAAATGTTCCAATGCAAATATGCCCCAACTTTATCATGTCGATCAATGTATTCCTTTTTTGCTAAGACCGGACATCCAGAAAAAATGTGCTCTACGCTTTCTTCATAAAGCTTACACAAACGACACTTGTCATCTACGTCGAGTTTGAGAATTTTTTTTTTCATAACTTTTTGTTCTTAAGGCTTGATCTTGTGCAGCTACAATAAGACTTTCAGTTTTCACCTTTGAGATTACTTCTCCCCAGCCACTTATTGGTTTGATTTTGGTCAATATGTGGTTGCTCCATGCGTGTAATATTGTCCATGCAAAGGTTAGACTTCCAGCAACTTTTTAAATCTTTCTGGATAATGTTCTTTATTTGCTTCTTGATTATCTTAAACCTTGTTAGTGATGGACCCATTTATCTGATTAATATCGGTTAATTCCAAACCTGATTGAAACTTGTTGCCTAACTTAATGACAGATTTTTCATAGCTTTGCTGGACTCATGTTCTTGAACCATTCTAATAAATTGTCATCTCCCTTTCCTTCTATGTATAAACTCAAACCAATCATTGCTGTTTTTGTATGACCCTCTAGTTGAGTTATACCTCGACCTCCATTCTTCCTTGCAATATACAGTCTTTCGACGTCCGCTCGTGGATGGTGCATTCCGTTCATTGTCAACAGTTTTCTCGTTTTTCGATCCAATCTCTTAAGTTCTTCTATGCCCCAATCTAATACCCCAAAGCTATAAGATATTACTGGCACAGCAAATTTGACCAATTGCAATAGTTTTTTTTCGTCCGTTCAATTCACTTTCAAGTATTAATCTTAGACGTCGTTTGTTTTCTTTGCTCAATTTATCTTTCATCATTGTATGCTGAACACCATTGCCTTTTCTATTCCAAGATATTTATAAGTTGATTCTTAAACCAATGTCCCTCAATAGTGGTATGCTCATCAAGTTGGATGTTTTCACTTGCGACAATTTTCCCTCTCTTGAATGTCGCTTTCTTGCACTTCTCGTTTCCCAAAAATTCCATACAAATGTCGTCACTGAAAGTTTTGACGATATTTATAAGATACTAAGTCATCGTCATTTTTCGCGAATAAACTTCAAATCGTCCATGTACAGAAGGTGCGAAAACTTTGTCTTCATTCGGCAATAATGCATACCCCAAACCTGCGTCATTGAGGCACTTTGTCAAAGGAAACAAGCTCATGCAAAATAGAAGTGGCGATAACGAATCACCCTGAAATATTCCTCTTTGTATGTGAACATTACTTGATGCGATTTCTTTCATTTTTCCGTTCTTATTTTCATACTTGTTTTCCAATTTAGCATCATATTTTTGCAAAAAATTTGGACAATAATTGGATTTGACCTTTATACATTTCCAATACTTTTAAAACCCAAAACTGTGTGGCACACTATCAAATGCTTTCTTGTAATCAATCCAACCTACACTAAGATTCTTCTGTCTCTGTTTACAATTTTCCATTATAGCTTTATTTAAACAGAAGATGATCCTTACTTCCATACGTAATTTCTACAACAACCTTTTTGCTCTAATGGCATTACATATTTGTAGCTAAAAACACTTGCATTCGTTTCAGTTATTATGAACGTTAAGATTTTTATACATTGTAGGTAAACATGTGATAGGTCTATAATTTTTTGGGTTGTTCAGTTTGTGCTGACCTCGGTAACAAATTTTAACACCTGTGGTCAACCATACTGGTGCGTCTTCAGGATGAGCCACAGCATTATTGAGCAAAGTTACTAAATAGTATGAGTGGATGTCAGTTGTTTTAGCCAAAAGTTGGATAATTTGTCTGGTCCTGTGGGTTCCAGCTAGCACTTTCCGAAGGGAACTAGACAAATCACACATTGTAATTCTTTTCCCAATTCATATCCGGAGAATTAACACAATCCAATTCTTGATGTGAATCCATTTAGCTTCTGAATTATGCTTTTTGTTACTTCCCAGATTGATTTCCAAAAGTTTCTATTTCATCTTTTGTTGGTGATTTTTTTTTTTCAATGTTTGTTTTTCCAAGCTCTCTGTAGAATTTTTTCCATTTTCTGAAAAAAGTTTATTTTGTCTAAACTGCAGTGTTCTTTTCGTGTATCTTCTTATTCTCTGAGCTTTGGCCCCGAATCTTCTGTTTCAAATTTCTTTCTACTTGAACCGCATCTTGGGACTTGTGTATACTATACTTTTCAAAAAGTTGCCGTTTCTTTACAGTAAGTTTATACGAAAGATTAATTTTAGTTCTTATTTCATAAAAAAAGGATAGGGCTTTTTGCCATGAATCATTTGTTTTTGTATTCTTATTTTTCCCCTTTGGTGTAATACGATTGTTTTTATAAACTGATTGTTCTTTTTTCACAAGCTTGTCTGTAATGAATGAGGCTGTTCCATAAACTAGATGATTTTTAAAGGGTTTTTATGTCTATTGGATGCGATTCAGCAATAACGGTCTAAAACAGCATTAGATCTGAGATTATTGTTTGCTTTTTTGTTCAATCTTTTTTTTAGCGAGGCGTTCACGGGGGTTATGGGAATATTTGAATTCGTATCCATTGAGAAATAATTTTGGGCCATTAAAATGGTACTTTCTTCAGTCAAACAGGAATGCACTTCCTCTAGATTGGTTTTATTGACATGCAATTCCCCTCTATAACCCCCATCTGGTGGCCTATTGTATATTTCTTCCATTGCGGGTTCCGGAAAGGCTTTTACGGGAATGTCATTGTCCAGTTCTTCCCTTCTGAGTTGTGGCTGTTCCCCATTAATCACAACTCTAACATCTTGTTTGATTACACTTAAAATCGTAATCAGATAGTTTCTTTTTCCTTTCAATGAATCTCCTTTGGGTTCGCTAGCTTATTGGCCATTAAGTTTTGGTCTTTTATTAGGATTGCGTTCCCGCCAAAGTTGGTAGGTTTTTGTTCAAATTTATTGTCCCTGTTTTTCTTGCACATAAAAAAGGCACCAAAGTAATTCGTTTATATTCCTCTCTACTCCATGGTTGATGTTTTGTGTATGATTAAGGTTATCATTATCATCAACCTCATGTTCTTTAAAAGTTCCAGGGTCATTGTGAATTGCTTTGTTATGATATCCTGGATCCATTGTTAATATATTACTTAAACATACAGTGCATCTTTTCCCCAACTTCTTTAAATTTAAGATACCTTGATCTTCTGCACTATTGTTTCCATACACCTGTAGCAAGCTGTGCATCTTTACTTTATTATTATTATTATTATTATTATTATTTTTATTATTATTATTATTATTATTATTATTATTATTATTATTATTATTATTATTATTATTATTATTGTGTGTGTTTTCTGTGATTCTGGTTATCATTACGATTGTTCCATAAAGAAATCTACATATAGTGCAAAGTCGGAGTTAAAGAAGAAGGAATGGCGTTGTGTTGCATGCAGAGAGAATAAACCAGGGAGTCCAGCTCCGGGGGATCCATCAGGCAAGTTTGATTTCGGGAGTAGCCAGCAGGGCGTTATGATCCAGCAAACATTAAATGACATTGTGCAAAAATTGGATACGGTAGTGGTTCGGACATTCGATCCATGAAGACGAGATTGCGAATCAAAAAGAAAAATAGAGGTATATTTCAAAATGTTTAAAACTAGTGAGCAAGCGGTTAAGGTTATGTCCAAAAAGCTCAAAGAAAAGTCGGGTTTATTGATGAATTAAATATCAAATAAACAGGAATGATCAGATAGTAGGAACAAAAAATTGGAGATAATTAACATTGATGAACGTGGGAAAACGAAGACATTGAAAGTGTCGTGTTAAAAGTTTTTCTCAGGAATACAAGGTTGAACTTTCAAAAGGGGGAGATTTTAGGTTGTACACCGCTTGCCATCTCGCAAAATACGAAAAAAACATTCCACAAAAAAATCAACCCCGATAGGGAAAATGACAGGGTGTCAACTTCCTCAAGAAGACAACTTTAAAACAATCTTGCACCCTTCTAATC
>JAMZAV010012085.1:0-18769 GCA_024449915.1 Sweltsa coloradensis
TCTAGACACCAAACCGGTTTCATTCTCAGAGCCCCCCCCACTGGAGTCACAACTAAAATGCCTTATTTATAATTATTACAGGGTTGAGAAAAACCCGTGTTTTCTTAAAAAAAAAAAACGAGCGGGTTTTTTCAGGGTTTTGTTTTTTTGGAAATTTCAAGTTTAATATGACATTGTGTAAAATGTCTTTTTTGCACTTTTGCCCTATTATTGGTTAATTTTTCAAAGTATGCCTATACACAAAAATATTAGTAGTAGGAAAAAATAAGTTTTGTTTTAATTAGCAGTGACGTTGTGATGCATTTCTTTTTTAGAGGTTAAGGCATCTCGGTTAGCGCTTAAATTTGAATTCGCATAATGAATATAAGATGTTCAGTTTCAATTTCATTATCATTATCATGAAATATTTCATTAGTCCAATGAAGGCATGTATATACTAAGCAATTCCTAGGCCTATGCATTGATTATTATTTGGAATTTGTGTAGTGTACTTACACTTATACTTTGACTTTGTTTCAGTTTCTTATAATAAATAATTAATATGAATCTATTAGTGTGTTTTACTAAAAAAACAAAAAAAAAACACTTTGAACTGTTTTTTTTCAAGTGGGTTTTTGGTTGAAAAACCCGCCGGTTTTTTTCGGGCTGGGCAAACTTTCTCAACCCTGAATTATTGTGACATGGAAGTTATGGAGCGGTAAAAACATTGATCGACTAGTGGGACCATGAGCCCAGAGATAATCCATCTCCACGGATGGGATTATTCGCCGATACTTGAAGTGTAGAAGAGTGGGGGTAAACGCGGGCTGATGTCTCTCCCTTCTTGAACTAATCTTCGCCTATCCTCTAGTTTATGAGGGCGGGTTTCGCAAAAACTAAAAATTAACAGGGGGCAGGGCATACAGCCCCCTGAACTTCCCTACTTCCTAGGATCACACTACTGCTTCTAGCCACTACCTACGAATGAGTATCGCGAGACACTTCCGAGAAAGTTTCCTCTCTGGTGTTAGAGTTCATCAACGTCCTCGTCAGCGCGTCTGTATCGGAGACGTCATACCGCAGTTCCTTATGACCTTGTCTGGGCGAGAGGGGACGACGCCACAGACGCAAGACACCCAGAGTGCAACGATGCGCAACCTAGGAGCGAGAAATGAGTTATCTGACTGCTACTTTTATCGACAGCTGCTACAGAGTAGACTACAATAGATCCAGAGTGCAGAGCTACGCAGCAGCATAGCTGAATGCTTTTATCGACAGAACTAGCACAGGTGAATGCTAAAAAGCCATCCCCAGCGGGTTCGAACTGAAGTTTTTCTAAAAACCGTTTGACCAGAGAGATGTTTTAATCTAACCCTTATCTAACTCTACATTTTTCCCCCGTTTGAGTTCCCTGAAACCCTCCATTTATCACCAGAAATTTGGTTTGATTTTTTTTTTGAAAGAATTCTTAAACCCACTAAATTATTTCACATAATAAATGGTAATTTAATTTCTTTTTACCTTATATATTTTCTGGGCTTTAGCGTTATAGTGGTAGCGGTACGCAAAATAATACTGCACTTTTGAACAGGGTTTTTCCCCGTTTTGTACAGTTTTGGGTGGGATATTATAAACTTTAAGGATGTGGAGGCATTAAAAATTTCCCCTTAGAATTTAAAAAGGGGCGGCCATTTTTCAAAACGTTGCCTCGGAAACAAAAGTTCTTAAGGTGTGTCTAATAATCTATGTTTGGAAAATTTTTTCGTATATTTTTGACTCGAATTCCACGAAAATAAGGTTAAAAAAAAACATCCGAGTGAAATTGTAGAATTTTTAAATGTATTTAGTTTGTATTTTCAAGAAAATCTTCTTGGATTTTGTCCGACGTAGAAAATCCCTTACCCTACCCCTGTAAATGTTTCTAGCACAAATTTTTATGATTATATTGTTTAATCTTAAACCATTTTTTTAAATTTTTAGCCTATTGGTCAGTCATTGGTTCGGCAACCAGGAGTGTGCAACAAGTGGTTAATGATTACTATGCTGATTATGATGCTGCACTTTTTAAACACGGTTTGGCTCTTGGCTCAGTTGTAGATGGTACCCAATAGATTTTTTAAGATGTGGAGGCAATGAAAATTCCATCGGAATACAAGATGGCGGCGATTTTGGCAAAATCACCATTGCATTTTTTTTCGAATTTCTCTGAGATAAGAACAACATCGTGATGAGTGTTAGGCAAAGTAAAGAACTGCACATTTATATAGATTAATTGTGATTTATTGTATGAAAATGATACAACGTTTTGTGCACGTCAAGTGTGCTCACAGAAAACAGGAAGAGAGGGGGGATACAACCGGAAATGGGAAGTTACAAACAAAGAATATACATCAAGGTGGCGGTGGAATACATACCGGGAAAATTCAAAAAGACATTAGGTTATAAAACACAAATAAATGTAACACCCTCACTTAATCTAATGACTTTTAACATTTAAGTGACAACACAAGTTTAGGCATTTAGACCTATTCCTTTAACGCAACTGAGTGTCTTATCTTTTGACAGAGCTTTTGTAAGTATGTCTGCTGGCATTTTTTCCCCTGCCATGTACTTTACAATTACTTCTTCCTGTTCAGCCAACTCTCTAACATAATGATATTTGACTGCAACATGTTTAGTTCTATTATGAAAAACAGGGTTTTCAACAAGTTTACCAGCGCTCTGGTTATCATTAAAAATTGTTACCGTCCCTAAATCCTTTTGCAATTCTGATATTAATCCTTTTATGAAAGCAACATCTTTACATGCTTCACAAATTGCAATGTATTCAGCTTCGGTTGAACTAAGTGCTACAGATTTTTTGTTTCTTAGCTAACCAGCTTACTGGTCCATCATTGTATTGTTAAAATACAACCAGAATATGAGTGGCCGTAAATTTACACAGTTTCCACGACCTGCATCTGCATATGCAACAAGTTTACCTTCTCCTTTAGTAAAACATAAACAATAATCTAGTGTTCCCTTTAAGTATCTTAGAACACGCTTCACTGCTTGAAAATGCTTCGTTCCATGACAGTTATTAAATTGACTTAAATAACTAATTGAAAAACTTATGTCAGGTCTTGTGCACACAGAAAGATACATTAACGCACCAATTATTTGTTGGTATTCACCATTCTTTTACCGTCAACTTCTTTCTCAAGTTTTAAGTTTGCCTCCATCGGGGATCCTACAGCCTTACAACCCTCCATACCAATCTAGCAAGAACTTCTTCTGCATACTTTGATTGATTTAGTTTGATTGTACCAGATTTTTCTATCTCTAATCACCTTCATCTCCAAACATTCCTGCAATTCTCCTAGGTCCTTCATTTTGAAAGCTGTGGGCTGATTTGTTTTTTTGAGTTCCTCAGTTCTGACTTGTTATTAGAGAAAAAAAAAAATCATCAACATGAAGGCCTATTACAATGAGATTGGAATCCTGCTTCCTAACATACACACATGGATCATATTTTGATTTAACAAAATTAATTTTCAACAAGAAAAGATTAATTTTAGCATTCCATGAACGTGCCGCCTGTTTAAGGCCATATATAGCCTTCTTTCAGCTCACACACTTTATTTTCATAGCCTAGCTTAAGGAATTCTTTCTGGCTGTTCCATATAGATTTCCTCATTCAACTCACCATTCAAAAAAGCTGTGGTGATATCTACATGATCCATTTCAAGATCTAATTTTGCAGCTAGTCCGAACAAAATACGTATCGATGTTAATCGAATTACAGGTGCAAAGGTATCCAAGAAATCTTCACCATATTTCTGAGAAAAGCCCCTGGCAACAAGCCTTGCCTTATGGGGTAACAGAGCCATCTGTGCTAACCTTCTTTTAAAAAACCCATTTACATTTGACAACATTTTTAGTTAGACGGTCAACTAATTCCCAGGTTTCATTATTGGTTAAAGCATGCATTTCCTCTTTCATAGCTTGTTTCCATAGATCTTTATCAGTACGCTCTAGAGCATCATTTACACATTGAGGATCTTGTTTATTTATTACAACAAGATTATGGTTATCATTTTGAATTAAGAAAGAAAAACCTGCATATTCATAGTCTTCGTCTTTTAAAGGTTTTCTTTGTCTAGTCGGGTATCTATTTCCGAATAAAATTGGCTGCACAGGTTCTAAATCAAAACCTCTAAATTCCTCGACATCACTATTTTCCTCATGACTATCATTTGAAACATCACTAGAATTATCATTGTAAGATAATCTTTCCAAGTCATTTGCATTATCATCATCAGTCGATGGGATTGCACCCTGCTGTTGGATCTGTATGTTGGTAACAGGTTCAACTTCAGAGTTATGCTTACTGTCTGATTTTGATACTACATTTCCTGCAGCTGACTCTATGATTACAATATCACGAGCAAAAAACAAGGTTTTAGGATTGTCTGCGCGTACCAGAGCGATAACCCTTAGTAGTTTCGCCATACCCTACAAGGATGCATTCAACCGATTTTTGTCGAGTTTTCTACGCTTTTCATCCGGAATATGAACTTGCGCTTTACTACCAAAAATTCGAAGGTGCGACACATCTATTTTTCACCAGTCCATACTTTAGCCCAGGAGTGGAAGAAAATTTTGTATGGTGTACCCCGGACAAAATTCCGAACAAGCTGAAAATTTGCACACATGTTCAGTTCATCATTCTAAACAATAGTAAGAAAAGTCCCCTAAGCTCCGCCGCGTGCGTCTTGAGATATAGTGACAAAAGGGCGTTAAGTGCCAAAAATTTGTTATTTTTAATTTCAACCATTTTTTTTCACTAATATCTACAAATTATTAAATATTTCTACGAAAGTAAAGTTTAAATCAGTCATAAGCTTTTCGACCCATGCGTGACCAAAAGGGTCGTAAGTGCCAAAAATATGATATTTTCAATAATTTCAATACATTTTAACATACGTATGTGCAACTGCAAATTATTATGTATTCATACGACGGAAACGTGAAATTGATCACTTTTCTTCGACCAGTGTGTCTTGACACATGGTGGCATAAGGGCGTAAGTGACAAAGATATGTTATTTTCAGTTTCAACAAACTTATTGACATTCATATATATGCAAATTATTTAAGTATTCGTACGAGATAAAAGTAAACATCTTCCCCGAGCTTCGTTGCTGGCGTCTTGATAATTGGTGGCAAAAGGGCGTAACTGACATCATAATTCAGTATTTAATATAAAAAGGGCTTTTAAAATTCAACTACGTTTATTTTAACATATGAATACCATACAATGGACACTCAATGTAGAATCCATGCATGCTGACTGACTTGCTATGGCCAGCTTGTATGTAAAGAACCATTACAAAATCGTTGTAAGTAGCAGATTAGACATAACCAAATTTATAAAATATTGACCCGACATTCTCAAACGGCATGCATAGACATAGTTAGGCGAAGATCTGGTGTGTTTTGACCTGGAAAGTTTTAACATATTCAAAGCGTGAAAAACTCATCTCATGTTAAAAATAATAAAACTGATTTTGAAAGGGATTCGAGCAGGAGCTGTGGACAACCTAGCTTGGGCTTATCTGTCTGTAGTGTCACATCACTGCAGATCATGAGCTGTGACTCTTGATGAAATATAGTGGCAAAATGGCGTGTAACAAAACTAAATAATTCAGTCATATGATTTAAAATATTTGCTTGTACGTTTGCCAGATTATCAGCCGGCAACATATTGAAGACTTGAAGGTCATCATCCTCAAGATAAATCCCAAACATGGCACTAAACTGACATTAATTTGGTGTCCAGTTACCCTGGTCGTACTTAAAAAGTTATACTATGAAACCGATATAGAGTACATGTCCCTTATTTCTTCATTGACAAAAAGCATAACTGCGCATCACTCACATTGAAGTTTATCTGCAACATCAACACTATTTAATAGCATTATTTGGATAATGGTGATCTGAAGGACGCTTTTGGCACAAAGACGACTTTCACTGTTCGACGAAGTCTTCTTTTGTTAAACTACGACAAAATCACATATTATTATTGTCACAGAGTTGCGGGCTCAATCTCCCATATACATTAAACTACCATGCCAAACATATATTTTCCTGTAAGTGGTCAAACTTTGCATGTAGTGTAGTGATGCCACCACCTTGTCCTGTTTTCCATACTAGAAAGTCTATACTAAATACATGTTTCATGTTGTGATTGTGAATAAATGCGGTTCAGTTGTGTTTGACGGACACAGGAGACCTTCTTGTTCCAAGCTGGTAGGAATTACTAAGCTGCAGTTACCAAAAGTAAATTAGTAAATGAAATATATGCAGAAGTTTTTAAGATATAAGTTGGCTTATGTTTTTCTACCGTTTTATCACAATAGATTTTGCTGTGGTACATTCCGTTTACTTCATTGAGCAGTAGCGCTTCATTTGCAACTGCGTACTGTGAGCTTTAGATTTGATATGCTGCCAGTCCACCAGCACATTTAATAGATCTACCCTTCCATCCCCTCTAAGCTTGATGGCAAACATAGGGGATGTATCATAGTTTGTAGCGTTCAATGCCAGTCGGGCACAACATGCAATTCAGTCCGCTATGTAAGCGTTCATTTCCACTCGGACATTTAAAAAATCAAATCGGTATTGAAATATGTTTATTCTATCTTTGCTCATGCTCTCTATCTATCGTGATGTGATACTATAGTCAAGCCCAAGATAGGTTTGTCCACAGCTCGTGCTCGAATCCCTTTCAAAATCCGTCTATGCAAGCCGCTTGAGAATGCTGGAGAAAATTATTTTATAGGTTTGGTAGGTTTGGTAATTTCCAGTCTGCTACTTACAAAATTTTGTAATGATTCTTTACAAACAAGCTGGCCATAGCAAGTCAGTCAGCATGCATGGATTTTTCAATTGAGTGTCCATTGTTTGGTATTCATATGTTACAATAAACGTAGTGAATGTCAAAAGCCCAATTTATATAACTTATAATATAGAATTATGATGTCAGTTACGCCCTTTTGCCACCATTTAACAAGACGCCAGCAACGAAGTTCGGGGAAGATGTTTACTTTTGTCTCGTACAAATACTAATAATTTGCATGTATACGAATGTCAATAAGTGTTTGTTGAAACTGAAAAATAACATATCTTTGTCACTTACGCCCTTATGCCACCATGTGTCAAGACACACTGGTCGAAGAAAAGGGAACAATTTCACGTTTCCGTCGTATGAATACATAATAATTTGTACATATGTCAAAATGTATTGAAATTGAAAATATCATACTTTTGGCACTTACGCCCTTTTGCCACGTACGGGTCGAAGCTAATGACTAATTTTAACTTTACTGACGTAGAAATATTTAATAATTTGTACATATTAGTGGAAAAAAATGGTTGAAATTGAAAAGAAAACATTTTTGGCACTTACGCCTTTTGCCATTATATCTCAAAACGCACGCGGCGGAGCTTAGGGGACTTTTCAATTATTGCTTAGAAGGCTATTTTGAGCAAGTGTGCAAATTTTCAGCTTGTTGTTGTTGTAGTTGTTGTTGTTATTTGCAGTTGCACATACGTATGTCAAAATGTATTGATATTGAAAATATCATACTTTGGCACTTACGCCCTTTTGCCACGCACGGGTCGAAGCTTATGACTGATTTTTAACTTTACTGACGTAGAAATATTTAATAATTTGTACATATTAGTGTAAAAAATGGTTGAAATTAAAAATAAAATATTTTTGGCACTTTACGCCCTTTTGCCACTATATCTCAAGACGCACGCGGCGGAGCTTAGGGGACTTTTCAACTATTGCTTACTAGGCTAATCTGAGCCTGTGTGCAATTTTCAGCTTGTTCGGAATTTTGTCCGGGTAAAAGTCTTCCACTCCTGGGCTACTTCCTCAGAACAGCATTCTTTATTGCCGCAGTTGGACATCTATTCTTTATGTAAATAGAAGTTGTTCATGGCCTCAGCCCAAAACTTCTTTTCTAAACCTGAATCAAATAGCATGCATCTAACACGCTCCATAAGAGTACGATTTGTGCGTTCCACTACTCCATTTTGTTGGGGAGTATGAGGGATAGTTTTTTGATGGACAATACCATTATTTTTTAAGTAATTTTCAAACTCATTACTGGTAAATTCCCCACCGTTATCGGTACGAATCACCTTTATAGACTTACCTGTATGCTTCTCGGTCATTGCTTTAAACTCTACAAATTTGGAGAAAGCTTCACTTTTTTCCTTCAGCATATAACCGAAAGTTTTACGACTGTAGTCGTCTACAAATATTAGACAATATCTAGAGCCGGACCAAGAGGGTTCTTCCATGGGACCCATTATGTCACCATGAATTAGTTCAAGCAAATCTTTTGCTCTTTTCCCCCCAGACTTTGGGAACTTGGTCACAGTCTGCTCACCTCCTAAACATACTGTACATGGATCTAAACATTCATTATCAAACATTATCCCTTTTACAAGGCCTTGCTTGAGTGAGTTTAATCCCTTACGATTTAAGTGGCCTAATCGCCGATGCCATAATTCATGATCAGAAATAGGCTTACTTACTGCCAAAGCCCTCACTTGCTCTGTATTGTGTTCACTTTGATCTAATGTATAGATACCTCCTTTGAGAGTTCCAGTGAGTTCAGGTGCAACATCTAACGATATGAGATGTTCATCATACACCTTACACCCATGTTTATCAAATGTCACAACATATCCTTTTTCAGTTATTTTTGAAACAGATAAAAGATTTGTTGCCAAGTTAGGTACATGAATAACATTTTTAACAATCTTAGGAACTATTTCCTCGGAATCGGAACACTTAAAGTTCGTGAGTATGTCGCCAACACCATTTGACGATATTTTACTGTTATCGGCAACAGTAATATCCTGATTGCGAAAGTTAAAATCAGTCATCCATTCTTTATTTGGAGACATGTGACATGTTGCTCCCGAATCTAATACCCAAGATTCTTTTGACACGGAGGTCAGAAATGCTGAATCTGATAGCATAGTAGTAAGCTTATCTTTTGAAGCACCACCAATATTGCTATCACTACCGGAATTATTTTTATTCCATTTACTATAATCATTAGTCTTAGAATTAGATGTTTGATTTTTCTTTCTATTAGGACAATCAGGACGTTTATGTCCTTCTTCATTGCATTCGTAACATACTACTTTATTAACAGTACCTGTAGGATTAGGCCTAGGCCCACTATTCACATTTTTCCTCCAAGTTTTTTTCTTAGTAGTAGCACCATGAGACATCAATGCAGTCGAATTTTCATCGTGACCCTTTAGTACTCTGCGGGAACTTTCTTCAAGAAGAGCGATCTTGACTTCTTCGGAAGGCGGAGTCTTCTTTTTGTCCCGTGTCAACATCATGATGAGCGTTTCATAGGACTCGTCAACACCGTTCATGAGCACAAATGAAAGATATTTGTCCTCGATGGTCTCACCCATATCAATTAATTTTCGATGAATTGTGATGACACTGTTCACAAATTCTTCCATTGCCGAAAATTGGGACTGACGACTGTTAAATAACCGTCTAGTCAGGTCAAAAAACGTGACTCATACTTGACCCTTCATAAGCAGATTGTAGGCTATCCCATGCCATCTTGGATGAAGTCGCAAATTGGACATGAACATAACAAGTGGATTGGACAGTCAGGCATATTTTGGCTAGTGCCTGTGCGTCCCTATCCTGGTTCTTGTCCGTTATAGGTTCACTGCCATCCACGAGATTCCATAGGCTCTCGAGCATTAGGCTCATTTTCATAGCAAATTTCCATGTTGAGTAATTTGTGTTGACCCTCTAGTTTCTCGATGGTAGGTACATGCGAAGAAACTGCTGGAAACGACATGTTTACGGTCGATTTCGCTACGAAAACTAACCTCACTTATGAATTCACAATCAAACTATCACAATTTACGAAGATAAAACGATTGTAGAACATGATATCTTACGTTAGTTTGCGTGTCTGGGCACATAACCTGTTAGGCAAAGTAAAGAACTGCACATTTATATAGATTAATTGTGATTTATTGTATGAAAATGATACAACGTTTTGTGCACGTCAAGTGTGCTCACAGAAACCAGGAAGAGAGAGGGGATACAACCGGAAATGGGAAGTTACAAACAAAGAATATACATCAAGGTGGCGGTGGAATACATACCCGGAAAATTCAAAAAGACATTAGGTTATAAAACACAAATAAATGTAACAATGAGAACAACTTGCTTCGAAGCTAGAAATAAATAAAGTTCCACCGCCATCTATAACATTCATAGAATGTCGGTCACATTTTGATGGCTGTGTATTGACATGATGCCTTTGTTTATTCCTTTGTTTACAGCAATAATTAGATGTTATTGACAATGGTTGCTACGTGTTTAAAATCTTGTGTCTCAACATTATAACAATATACAATTTCCACGGATGGACAATAAGCAAGTTTTATAGCAATGTAATTTTGATGATGTATTTGTGTGTAGGCCTAATTGGTGAGCAACGTTTGTGAATCGGTATTGTTAGGAGGTGGATTGGATACGAAAAGTAGTTTCATCAATGTATCGACTCGTTATAGCAATAAATTTAAGACATGTATACTTGTAGACTTAGGCCACATGTGAAATTCAAAATATATCTTCAGTTTGTTGGTATCCTTCGTTTGTGTTAACTTAAGTACTATCTTACCGTAAATCTAGACTGATCGCGTGGAGGGCGGATTCGAGGTGTGACTCTTG
The DNA here is from genome assembly GCA_024449915.1 of Sweltsa coloradensis. Classification (NCBI taxonomy): domain Eukaryota; kingdom Metazoa; phylum Arthropoda; class Insecta; order Plecoptera; family Chloroperlidae; genus Sweltsa; species Sweltsa coloradensis. The sequence continues at coordinate 10,762 of JAMZAV010012085.1, forward strand.
ATTTCTAATTTTACGTTTTACCTATCGTTTTATTGTAAATGAGTGTACGATCTATGAACAATATGTCCGGAAAGACAGCAAAAAGACTTAAAGTAGCATGTCCTGAGGCACTAGGACTGAAGTTACCGAAACAAATAGAGTGGCTTAAATGCTGTTTGTGTCAACGCGACACAGACGAATATCTAGTGAATCCAACACGAAACACAAATATAGTTAAACGAAATAATGGTTTTGATACAATCGCTTGTAATATTGAAGAGTTCTACCGAATGGGAAAGCTCCCAGTGGCAGTGCACTTTGACGCTTTAGATGAAGGAGACGGTATCAAGAACACATTTATTAATCTAGAAGCAAAGTGGCACAAATCATGTTCACTCATGTGCAATACAACAATGCTCAATAGAGTTCTCGAGAGGGAGCAAAAAAAGTGTGTTCCGTTGTTGTCAGTGTCCAACCCTACTTCTATAAAGGAAGAAGTGCATTACATGACTCGATCTGCTGTTCCTCCAGTCAACACATTTGCAGATATATGTTGTTTGTGTAGGCGTGGGAGCATATGGAATCAGCCTTTGCATCGGGTGATGACTTTCGAAGTTGAAGCTCGAGTTAGATCAATAGCTTCACCCGAAACATTGTTTGCGCTTGGCCCAAGAAACTTTATCTCACAAGATGTGAAATATCATAAGCAGTGTTTAAATAACTAAGTGAATGTCTTGCGCCCGCGAGTTGAAATGGACCAAACCAAATCAATGTGCGAGAGAATCGCTTTTGCCGAGCTTGTTTCACACATACAAGATAAACTGGACACTGAAGGTGTAGATTTTGTCTTCCCGATGAGTGATCTAACCAGCATGTATGAAAATAGGTTGAATCAGCTGCTAGGTCTAAAAACGCAATCGTCTTCAAGTCCATTCATCTCGTTTGCGGGACAGAATTGAAACTCACTTTCCCCAGCTGATCCCAATCAAAGCTGGAAAACATATCACTTCGTTAGGGATAGGACAAAACTTGATGAATTATGCAGTGGTGGAAAATTATGATTCGGACGCTGTTGCCTGCATGAGATTCAAAAAATGCATCAGGAAAGAATTTTCTTCATTCTCTGTTAAATTTTTCTGGCGAATTTCAGAAACAACTGCCAAGAAAAAGCATTTTCCACCTGCTTTGTTAGCCTTTAATTAATGCTATCCTAAATGGATCGCCCATCCAAAACACATATAGGACGACGCAACCAGCCCTGACAATTTGTCAGCTCATCGTGTTCAATCATAATGAGCGTCTGCCAAAAGGCGCCATTATTCGCAACAAAAAATGCCACGAGCCACCATTACCTTTGCACCTAGGTTTGTCAATTTATGGACGGTCAAGAGCAAAAACAACTATTGATGAGCTTCACAGTCTTGGGTTGTCTGTGTCGTCAAACCGTATCACGGAAGTAACATCGGGTTTGTGCCAACTTGTCGTAAATAGAGCAGAAGAAGAAGGTATACTATGCCCTGCAAATTTGCGACGTGGTATTTTCACAGTAAGTGCGTACGACAACATTGACCACAATCCAGGCAGCACAACATCGAAGGGATCTTTCCATGGCACAAGTATATCGCTCTTCCAGATGGCAACTGTTAAGAATTTCGGGGAGAGAAGGACTACTCAAACTACTTTCAATGATGTGAATGAACGTGCACGCACAGTACCAGAACTTCCTGACAACTTTTGCGTTGTCAAGGATGTATTTCTGCCAAATAAAGAACCGACTGTACCTCCATGTGACAATTTAGTATGTGAACATATGATGCCTTTAAAACAAGAAAACTATGACTTGAATAATGAAATAGATTGGCTTGAACACATGAGACATTACCATGAAGATGACGCATATAAGGGCTTAGACCTTTCATGGGCTGCATTTCATGCTAGCAGCAGTGTTGGGAAAGTTTACCCAGCATTGAATTCTCTGTTGCCCCTGTTTGACGAGGAGTCGACGTCAATCTCGATGCTGTGCCACGGGCTTAACGTTGTGTGAGATATCACAGCTATGTTAAATCCAGGTCAGACACCAGTTATGTGGGTGGACCAGCCACTGTATGCCCTTGCCAAGCTTATTCAATGGAATTGGGTAGATCGTTATGGAGAAACCGCATACGTCATTATGTTTGCGCCGTTTCACGTGGAACAGGCATTTTTACGCCTAATCGGCCAGTTCATGGACTCCAGCGGATGGATCGGAGTTGTTGAAAACTCAGGTAAGAATAATAAGGATTTAAATTATGCAAATCAATTAAAGTTACCCAAAGATTTAAATATAACATGTTATACATGCATGTGTCTTATTTTCAGGCATTGCTACAGCTGCGTCCGCACAGGCTATTCAAAAAGTAACATCAGTCACGAAAGCCAGGATGATGCACCAAAAACAGCATCAACATTATACATCCTACTTCAAGAAGCATATGAGGAAGATGCCACAGGTGCATCCTTCGAGGAATGGGTCAATATGCAATCAAGTACATCACCTACATTCAAATTTTGGTTGTTGGTACTTGAACTAATAACTCTTTTGCTGTCTTTCGTTCGTTCTCTGAGAGATGGAAACTATCACCTGTTTAAAGAGTCTTTAAAACGCATAGTTCCTTGTTTTTTTTGTTTTTGACCACACACATTACTCTCGCTGGTTGACTATTCATTTAAAAGACCTTGAAGAGCTCTCAAACACGACTCACAGCGTTCATCGTGAGTTCTGTAGTGGAAACTTTGTAATCCGCAAGACTCCCCGACCATTCTCTGCCCTTGCCGTAGATCAAGCACACGAACAAAACAATGCTATTATCAAGGGTGACGGTGGTGCAGTGGGTCTAACAGAATATCCAGCAGCTCTTCGGAGGTGGTCAGTTGCAGGTCCTGAGGTCTGTAGGTTACTCGGTGAATTCTTTCCCGCACAATATGAAACCCCAAGTTATCTCCGACACCATGAGCAATACACTGCATTTCAAAATATGTTTAGAGAAGACACTTGCGCTCTAAGAGACAGCTTTCTAGAATTTGGCAATCCGTTCTTGAAAATAAGCGAAGATCTAATAGTCATTGACAGCCGGGTATTAGTGAGCAGGGAAGGTGTTGAAACATTAAACGCCCTAGAAGATGATGGCATCAACCTGTACAAGTTATTTGTTAAGGAGAGACTAGTTGATAAGTCAAAAACTATTTTTCAACCCTTGAAGAGAGTGAACACAAAGATCTTCACGGCTAAACCTAAAAAACGTATGCAGGGAATAAGAGCAAGGAATGTGATGAGCAGCTTTTCTCTAAACTATTCATTGCAAGTCAGCACAGGGAATTGGATTTAGATGATTTTTTTTCGCACGAAAATCAGGCTTGTCCACCTTCGATTTCAGTAAATGGTGAGCTTCGCATGGGTACCAAATGCGAACTGACCAATATCCTGGCCGACATGGTTCCGCCAACTGAATTTTCTGGTCGTTGCGATGGACTCGCTTACGATGGAGCAGCCCTCGTTCATAGTCTGAAACCACGACACTCGAAAACATTTGGCGAATACTGTGAAAAAGATTTCCAAGCCGCTTTGATGAGGAATGTTACTCGCTTGTCTTCAAAACGATTAGATGTAGTGTGTGATACATACTCAATTGACAGCATAAAGAATGCTGTTCGAGATCAAAAAGGATCTGGGACACGCCGTCAAGTAACCGCAATATAAAAACCACCACGCTGTTGGTCAGACTTTCTAAGAAACTCAAAGAACAAAGAAGAGCTTTTCAGTTTTCTTGCCAATTTTGCCTTAGAGAATTTTGAAAACGTTCATGTAGTCACAAACGTTACATGAAAATTCTCTCATCTGTCAGTCAAGATACATCCTTAGTTGGCGCTTCATGTGACAAAATGGAAGAAGCCGATGGACGCCTGATCCTTCACATTCGCGATATGGCCGTCCATGGTGCCAAAAAAGGTTCTTCTTTACACTACAGACACAGACGTAGTTGTGCTAGCTATATCATTTTTTTCGTCCTGAAATCATGTGGGCTAACTGAGCTTTGGATCTTTTATGGTGTTGGTCGTAAGCAGCGATCCTTACCAATCCATCTAATAGCAAACGAGCTGGGAGAAGTAAAATCTATCGCACTCAGTTGTTTTCACGCATTCACTGGTTGTGACACAGTGTCTGCTTATTATTTCAAAGGCAAGCGTTCTGCCTGGAAGAAGTGGAAAGCTTATGACGAAGTTACTAGTGCGTTTACTGCCATCTCGAGACCACTAACATCACTACAGCCTGATGTCGTACAACTCCTTAAACATTTTTGTCGCTCTTCTCTATGGGGCAGAGAATAAAATGAGTAGTGTAAACGAAGCACAAAAGTATTTGTTTGCTGCCAAGAGTAAGCCATTACGATATCTTCCTCCTACAGTTGACGCACTTACCCTCCCACACTCTTCGTGCAACATACCAGGGAGGACACACATGGGGTCAGGCAGACAGTGTCATTACTGCTCTACCATCTCCAGCTGACTGGGGTTGGGCGCAGCATGAAGGAATGTAGACTCCCCAGTGGACTACACTACCAGCAGTGTGGCAGAGTTGCAGAGAACTACTGAAATGCGGTTGTAAAAAAGGTTGCACGGCTAGGTGCATATGTGCTTCCGCAGGTGTCCCGTGCACGCTGATGTGTACCAACTGCAAAAGCGAATGTCAGAATTCCACCCAAGAGAGTTATGTGTAACGTTAGTGTAGAACGCGGGGCAGAGGTAACAAATTGCAATAAACAAATAATTTAAAACACATATTCTTTACTTTATTATTTCTATCAATTAGTCGATTTGAGATAAATAGCAACAAATAATTTGTGAATTGTATCAATAACGAATATTTTGAGCTCAAATTCGTATTCTCTGGCTTAAATTCATATGGACGTGACACCAAACATGATATTATTAGTCATTTGAGAAAAGTTTTGTGTCAAAAGGTAATTTGCCAAAATCGCCGCCATCTTGTATTCCGATGGAATTTTCATTGCCTCCACATCTTAAAAAAATCTATTGGGTACCATCTACAACTGAGCCAAGAGCCAAACCGTGTTTAAAAAGTGCAGCATCATAATCAGCATAGTAATCATTAACCACTTGTTGCACACTCCTGGTTGCCGAACCAATGACTGACCAATAGGCTAAAAATTTAAAAATGGTTTAAGATTAAACAATATAATCATAAAAAATTTGTCGCTAGAAACATTTACAGGGGAAGGGTAAGTGATTTTCTACGTCGGACCCAATCCAAGAAGATTTTCTTGAAAATACAACTAAATATATGTAAAACTTCTACAATTTTACTCGGATGTTTATTTTCACCTTATTTTCGTGTAATTCGAGTCAAATATATACGTAAACGATATCAACATCTATTATTAGATACACCTAAAGAACTTTTGTATCCGAGGACAACGTTTTGAAAAATGGCCGCCATTTTGAATTCTAAGGGAAATTTTGAATGCCTCCACATCCTTAAATATTTATAATGATTGCACCTACAACTGTACAAAGCGGCAAACCGTGTTCAAAAAGTGCAGTATCGACGTTTTTCATGTCGTGTACCGCTACCACTATTAAACAAATGTTATGTGCCAATTTAAAGTAAGAGAAAATCCATTTTTCTAGATGATATACCTGATTTTGATTTTCTGGATCTGACAATTTATATCAATGCATTATTGCAATATATTTTTCAATTATAGCATGTGAACAACTTTGATTCTAAAATTGTATTTTATAGGTGATCTGCTCTGTCCGGGAAGAGATTTGACCTAAATATAAATATTTATCAAGTTTTATCGTAAATCATCATCAATATACATCCTGGGAATTTAGAGAAGCAATAAACCATAATTTTAGATAAAATTACAATATTATACAAGGTTATTATATTCAATAACATTGATTGAAAGCAATTGTAGTAAAAATCAGCCCCGACTGGGGATTGTACACAACCTATACGTGTCATGTAAATTTATTATGTGAAAATGAATAATAATGAATAATGAATGAAAACACAATTTTTTACCGGTATATGTATATTTTTATTATTTACTACAATTCAGAAATTAAAAAAAGTCCGCCCCAACCGGGATTCGAAACACGATTCTCCCGCATTCCAGACAAGCGCCTTAACCACTAGACCATCAGAACGGGTACATTTTGATCTTTGAATTTTAGTTGCATTATAATAGTAGGTTGGGCCGGACTTTTTTAATTTCTGAATTGTAGTAAATAATAACAATTACACCTACGGGAGTGTTTCCCGACTAACCAAATCGAGAAATGTATATTTATAGTTCGCTTCACGTATACATATACTTATTTTTTGTTGGGCTAACAAATGTGAATGTATTTTATTCCTATTCCTTAAAGCTAACGGCCCCAAAATCACTGTTTATATCAACCACACAAAAATTGTGAACGATTTACATCAATTCCTCAAGTTAAAAAAAACGAACCGACCGGGGCTCGAACCAAGAACTTTTTTCAGTCTCAAAACAAGAATAAATTAATAGGGAAAAAACTCGGAAAATAATTAATTGCTCACTTCATACTAGTCGTACCGTCATAAATATTTGGCAAAACAAAAGAAAGGCGGACGTGGCAATCAAGAGAAATCATTCTAGGACCACTATTCGAGACGTCTGTGCTTTCTATTCGAGCCATAGAGTCGGGTCAGTTTTCTCTTGCAGCCACGGAGGCCTTTACATTAACACTTCTGCTCGTCCTCTTAAGCTGAGCTATAAAGCACACTAGCGCGACCCTTTTTTAGGGGGAACTAGAAACATAAAACCACATGTCTCACATTTCTTGCTTCCGCCTCTTGGCCTTGTTATAGTGAAGTCATGATGTGAACTTGATGCTTGACAGTTAAAGAGCTAATATGAAACTAGCATTTGGGTGTATCACTTGATTTAAATACACAATGTAATACACGAAAATGCTAACACCACATCAACAAATCACAGGATGCGATTTTCTTGCCTAAGCGTCGGTCAGTTTTCTCTTGCAGCCACGCAGGACTTTACATTAACACTTCTGCTCGTCCTCTTAAGCTTAGCTATAAAGCACACTAGCGCGACCTTTTAGCAGGACGTAGAACATATAAACACATGTCAAACATTTCTTGCTTCCGCCTCTTGGCCTTGTTATAGTGTAGTCCATGATGAAAACTTGATGCTTGACAGTTAAAGAGCTAATTGAAACTAGCATTTGGGTGTATCAGTTGATTAAATACACAATGTAATACACGAAAATGCTAACAAACCACATCAACAAATCACAGGATGCCGATTTTCTTGCCTAAAACGGTCGTTTAGTTTTCTCTTGCAGCCACGCAGGACTTTACATTAACACTTCTGCTCGTCCTCTTAAGCTTAGCTATAAAGCACACTAGCGCGACCTTTTAGCAGGACGTAGAACATATAAACACATGTCTCACATTTCTTGCTTCCGCGTCTTGGCCTTGTTATAGTGTAGTCATGATGAAAACTTGATGCTTGACAGTTAAAGAGCTAATATGAAACTAGCATTTGGGTGTATCAGTTGATTTAAATACACAATGTAATACACGAAAATCTAAACACCCCATCAAAATCACAGGATTACCGATTTTTCTTGCCTTAAACGTCGGTCAGTTTTCTCTTGCAGCCACGCAGGCTTTCTGCTTGTCCCCTTAAGCTGAGCTATAAAGCACACTAGCGCGGGCCTTTTAGCGGAACGTAGAACATATAAACCAGTTAATTTTTTGCTTCCGCCTCTTGGGCCTGTTATGTGTAGTCATGATGTAAACTTTATGCTTGACAGTTAAAGGGTAATATGAAACTACATTTTGGGGGTATCATTTTTTTTAAATTCACAATGTAATACACGAAAATGCTAAACACCCCATTAACAAATCCAATCGATTTTCTCCTGGTCTAAAATTTCCTTGCGCCAGCAGGCCTTTTCCTTCCCACCAAAAAAG
>JAMZAV010012086.1:0-17894 GCA_024449915.1 Sweltsa coloradensis
GGGGCTTTTTAATGTGTAAAACCCAAAAAGCCCAATTGGTTTGGGGAAGGTGGCTTTTGATACAAAGGTTGGTACATTTAACTGAGCATATAGGGGGGTGCTTATAGTACCGCTTATTGAGATGGCGACTGAATTAAAGCGTAGAATCTTTGGGATACCGTCGACAAAATTTAAAGACTATTGTTACCAAGACTTACTACACTGTGTTTGCACAGTTGACCTTTTCACCAGGCCTACCCAGTGGTGACAAAAAATCAGTTTCACACTATTTCATTCGAAGTAGTAAAACAGATCATACCTAAAGCCCGTGAATTATAAACATGCACGTGTAAAAAATAAGGTAAATAGGTAAAAGGATCAAGTCTCATTTGATTTTCGCACCATGGTTTCTAGTGCCCGCTTTCCGAGGACTGCCCGAATCAGGAACCGGCACAGCGCGAAAAGATTCTACCAATCGGGGCTTTTAAAACAGTTTCTTCATTCGGGTCATAAAAAGTGCGCGAATTCCCCAATACCGCATTTTTTTACGGAGCAGTCGCCCCGTTTCGACACGAATTTTCGGTTTGCGAGTAGAACTCGCGTGTAGGTCATGACGGGGAAGAACCCTTTTAGGCAGGGTCCCTATTCCCCAGCCCCCCCCCCGCCTCTTTTTTTTTTACTCCCGGCCTGATATTTTACGTTTATCTGTATCTCGGGTCGCTGCATGGGGCGGGTTCAAATAAACTCTGTAGGAGAAACATACATTTTACACCACTCTGTCATCTCGGACTTCTCATAAAAGAAGTCTCGAGCTGTGGTTTCTGCCAAAGATTAGTTATGATTTCAAAAAATTCAAGTTTTTTCCGTTATTAAATAAAGGTCCGATCTGACTTTCTGTAATAAATTATATCATCCATGTTTGAACATCCTTTTTCTAGTGACTATATCTAAATATTGCGAAAGAGTGGCTCAAAAAATTAAAACAGAACACTTTTCTACTTTTACCTATATTTAGTTATTGCTAAGTCGTCTGTGTTCGGATTTAATACAGAATTTTTTACAGTTAATTTGGTTTAAAAATGCTATTTTTAGAACCTTTTTGACAAATTTGCACATTTGGGAATGTGCAAGGAAAAAATGTGTAAATTACTTATTTAAAATTAAAATTTTGAACAAGAAGGGGTACGGGATTGGGGATGGACCCCCTTTTTAACGGGTGAGGTATATTTGGTGGAGGTCCCGGGGTTTAACAGAACTTATATTTGATTTGGAAAGCCTCGAAACCCAATCCCCAGGGCCAAAAAAAACTTTGAATAATTTTTTTGAAGGGCAAGACTGTTTGGTTTTTATCGTGAACGTGACACGCGCACAGACAACAGCCAGAATTTATGGATAAAACAGGGGAGCTTCGTCACGGGAAACATGTTGAGAGAAAACCTCTTGTAACTCATTTCAAGGAAAATTTTTTGTAAGTCTTCATTCTGATTAAAAATAAAAAAAACATTTTGTTTGGTTTGATTGGTATAAAATGTTGTTTTTTATCTATTTCATCAACGTTTACTCCCCCCACCCTCCCTCCAGAACCCCACCCCCACTCCTCCCTGTCTGCAGACAGATTTCCTTTCCTTAGTGGAAGGGGATTGGTTGTATAGCTCTTTTAAAAGATAGGACTCTTTAAATGAAAAAAATTTAATTTGGAGCAAACTTTCATTCCGTTTGATGGATTTATCAAGTTTAAATGACAGAGTAATTTGTACAGGGCTGCGAGTTTGATTTCGATCTCAGAGTATCTTTGAGTGGAGTTCCCGAAGTTTGTACAAGACTATGATATTGGTTCCTTTTCTACCGGAGATGGTAATTTCAAATACAAAATATCACACAACTCGTTCAGAACTTTGCTGTCACTTTTCATGGCGAAACAATATTATACAATGACTCACATTGTTGAAGTTTGTTAGGGCCCAATTAGTTTTCAGTATCCCTGAGGGCGTACACTTGGAATAATGATGTGTTTATTTAAGCTAGGCTTAGTAACTATAACAAACGACTGCACACTGTTTTATGAAGGGAAACACGGAAACAGAAGCTTCATGATCACCTCAGACACTAAACTAAACAGGGTCTTTACCCAGGTAAAATAAGACAAACTCATGTTTGCCTACGCGACTATACCAATTTGACGGCATGTTTCGTGTATTATTCAGTTCAAAATTGAAGCACATATTTGGAATATTCAACAAACAACACTGAGAGACCTAGATGATTGTCCAAATCACCAGCGCCCTCTAATAGTACAGGGCCGTTGTGATATGACCCACGCATATCAAAAAAACAAGCAGGACCGGTCGGATTTGTTAATGTGGGTCTCCTGGACATCCCCAACAGAATCCCAAAAAAATCCGGTTGCGGGTTTTCCGCCATTTTGAAAATCAATTTTTAGATTTTGAGCTTTATCGAAGAACGGAAAATTAGCGATATTGAGTAAAGTATTGAACCGAAATAGCTCAAATTTGTTTTAAATTGTTTGTAAAGAAACGATTTAGGTGTTTGGTGCGCCCTCCGTTGATTACTGGCAACCTACGGCCCTTGATGCAAATTTTTCCCCTCTTTTTTTTAATTATCTAAATTTTTGTTTTGCATTTTTTATCATAACAAAACAAAACCAGTAACTTTATGAAATTTGTTTCAAAAAAAGTTGTAGAGCATGAAAAAAACATCAATATCATTTCTTGATTGTGCCCGTAGATAATATTGGCCGAATGCTACATGCAAGCAAGACCATTGGGGCGGTGAGCAGCGTCGGACGTTTGCCCGTCGCGCTACCACGTACCGCAGTCCTGGCCATAAGTCCCGTAGGAATTTCGACCTTTATAGATTTTCTCTTCTGATCCTTTTTAGGGTATACCTTAAGATAAAAAAAATTTTTGGGTAAAAATCTGACATCTGGTGCCAAAGTTTGTTTACGACGCCATCTTGTTTTGGACATATGCATTTAGTACACGCTCTTAAATTTTTAATCCATTTTCTATACTTTTGACTACATTTGTAAAATCTGACGTAATAATTGGATTCTCCAACAAAATTTCCAATTCAATTATACAAATTTGGACATTCTGGCAAAATTGTGGTATTTTTATAGTAAAATACATATGCTATAGGTGCACTATTTACACCCAATTGGGGCCTTTCATGATAGACATATAAAATTGGCACAAAATATACGAAAATGAAATTGGAAAATGTTTTTAACTATAAAGGGCAATCTAATTATTATCCCACGACATCAATGGCGGCCATTTTCCAAGACGGCCACCCAACAAATTATTTGAAATTTTGTGACAGAATGTTGAAATTTGGTGACACATAGATCATGTCATTGAAAAATGACTTTTGAATAGGCCATGTCAAACTAACACAATGGCACCATGCCACCAATGGCGGCCATTTTAGAAGATGGCCGCCATACACATTATTACGAACCACGTAAAACTTTATGACAGAATCTTTTTATTGTGTACCACATAGGGCACTCCATTGAAAAATGTCAAAATTTATGTGTTATATCAATACTTTTTAGAAACAATGTAGTATGGATCCGCTATCGGGTATCTTGCAATATTGCTTTTAGAATTAAATACTAGCAATAATTATTACTTATAATAATTCACTTGTTTTTTTATACACAACGTGGGCAATTATTGACAAGTTTCTATGTTACATTACATAATGTTTATGCATTCTAAATATGCCCAAGGGAAATGTTTATATTCCAATTTCAGTTCGTTCAATTAAATTCCGTTTGTAAAAGGCGATAGTCCGGTAGATGACTGACATTGGTGCAGAATTGGTTTACTCAAAGTTTATCCGTTTGGGACCCATAAACTTTATACACAGAATTAGCTATTGGCATCCTCTATAGGCCTACTCAATCCTATTAGCAGGCCAGCCATTAGCCCCCCTACCCGCTCAGCTGAAGGAAAAAGTATTTTGAACGACCCTTGACGTCTTAATAACTTCCAGCCCTTGTAGAAATTTGTTTGTCAAATGGTTGCCAAGAGGTATCTAAGCAAGACCAAGGCTTGATTTTGATTGCCAAGTGGTTGCCAAAGGTAGCCACCGAAATTTCAACTCAACAATAGCCATGCGTTCACGATGAGGCAGCCAGTGAGTTACAAACATTTTCTCCTTGTTGGGCAAGATATCCATCAAGTGGTTGCTCACAGTTCACCTTTAAGTTAGCCAGTGATGACCACTTAGCACCAAATATAACGCCAAACCTTAGCCAAAAGAGTGATATGCGTTTACTAACTGATGGAAGACACCAAGCCTACACAAAGACGTTTCCACATAGTAACCGATAGATTACTAAAAGGTAGACAAGGGTGATACCAATAATTGATTGTCACGTGGATACCTCGTGGCACACGGTTGGTACCCGTAAAAAACTGTATACCTTTCAGCTTATTTTCCTGTCCTTCAATGGGCTTGGGGTGATTCTAGGACGCAAAGGGAGGATGCTTTTCATTTGAAACAAGCGTTAAGTGATAGAAAAATGTGTACGTTATCCAAAGATTTTTTTAACATGGCAGTGCTCTAGGTAGCTTTTTCCTAGTGTAGAAAATAAAATATAAATTTTAGTTGGTGTAAAATGAAATCGCATGTCGGAAAAGAGAAAAGAGTGTGCGCAGTGTAACCCAGTTAATATTCTATATTAAAGGGAGTTTTGTGTGTAAATAGAAACATAATGCAACATGAAACATGGCAGTTTCAAGTGACACCCTATTTAGGTCTACATGAAAATTAACCATAGTTATCCAAGTGTCCAAGTGTAACGAGGTTTAGATAAAAATCAAGTGTTGTCTGTTACGAAACATCAATATATAATGTAGCTTTTCAAACCGAGTTCTTACATTATTCAACACATAGTAATGAGGGTATGCAATACTTTACTATTGCGATTATCTGTATCCTGAACTTTATTAGAATTCGTTAATTTGAGATGTTTTTATGGCCATATAGGAACTCGAAAAGCATGGTTTTTCCCATTCATTTTTTCACGATCTTCAACATTTTTTAATGCAATAAAACCCATGCATACTAAGTCAATTTTATGGGCATGACACCTATAATTTGGTCAACTTTTGGCAAACATTTGTCTGCCTTTTGGCGTATTTTAAGAAACCAATTGGTGAACTCTTGGCTGTCTTGTAAATGTTACCAAGAGGTAGTATTTTGACACAAAACGACATGTAAGCGTACTTTTGGCTTCTTTTGGCGACTATACTGGGTGAACTCGTTGGTGATCTACTGGACTATTGGGCCTTTTACTAACGGGAATTTAATTGAACGAACTAAAATGGGAATATAAACATTCACTTGTATATTTAGAATGCATTAACATAATGTAATGTAACATAGAAAAATTGCAATAATTGCCTACGATGTGTTTTAAAAAACAAGTGAATTGTTATAAGTAGTAATTATTGCTAGTATTTAATTCCATAGCAATATTTCAAGATACGCGATAGCGGATCCATACTACATTATTTCAAAAAGTATTGATATAACACATAAATACGACATTTTTCAATGGAGTGCCCCATATGTGTACACAACAAGATTCTGTCATAAAATTTACGTGGTTCGTAATCTGTGTGTGGCGGCCATCTTCAAAAATGGCCGCCATTGGTGCCATTGTGTTAGTAAGTTTGACATGGCCTATTCAAAAAATCATTTCTAAATGGGCATGATCTATGTGTATACCAAATTTCAACATTCTGTCACAAAATTTTCAAAAAAATTTGTTGGGTGGCCATCTGGGAAAATGGGCCGCCATTGGTGTCGTGGGATAATAATGAGATTGCCCTGTACAGTCAAATCATTTTCCAGTTACATTTTCGATATTGTGTGCCAAATTTTATATATCTATCATGAAATACACAATTGGAGGTAAATAATGCACCTGTACGCAGGACTGTTTAATAATATGTATTTCACTATAACAAAAAACCACAATGTTCCCAGGATGACCAAATTTGTATCATTTTAAATTGAAAATTTATTGGAGAATCCTATTATTACGTTAGATTCATTACACATGTAGTCAAAAGTATAGAAAAATGTATTAAAACCAAGTGCAGTACTCAACGCATTTGCCCAAATCAAGATGGCGTCGTAAAAAAAACTTAGGCCCGGATGCCAGATGTTTACCCAAGATTTTTTTTATCCTTAAGGTATACCCTACAGGATCAGAAGAGAAAATCTTTAAAGGTCGAGATTCCTACAGGACTTATGGCCATGGACTGCGCTAGTAGTGCGCGTCGAGCAAACGTTTTACGCTGATCACCGCACCAATGGTCTTGCTTGTCATGTAGCGTTCGGCCATTATTATCACGGACGCAATCAAGAATATGATATCGATTTGTTTTTTCATGCCCTACAACTTTTATTTGAACAAATTTTCATAAAGTTACTGGTTTTGTTTTTGTTTTGATAATAGGCAAAACAAATTCAGATAATTTAAAAAAAGAGGGAAAAAAAATTTTTTCAAGGACGGCTGGTCGCCAGAGATTTAAAAGAAAGCATGCCAAACTTGTTACTTATCAGACCCCTAATTCTATGCGAAACTTTAAAAACAAATTTGAGCTATTTAGGTCTAATTCCCCCACTCAATATTGCTAATTTTCCATTCTTTTGACAAAACTCAAAAATCTGAAAATTGATTTTCAAAATGGCGGGTAACCCGCAATCGGATTTTTTTTGGGGTTCTGTTGGGGATATTGGGGGAAACCATCCTGAACATATCCCAACCAGTCCTTGCTTTTTTTTTTTTAATGCGTGGGTTAAGCCATATATGAGCTAATGCACTGTACTCTAATCACCAGCGCAAAGCATTATGGACAAATGGAGTTAATGCTCAGGGACTGCGTCTACTACACGGCTATAGTCCGTCACACTCCCGATCCGAGCATATAAAACTTTTGAATAATCATTCATAATCATATTATAAGGTTTCGCGACCCAATAATATTGATAATCACAGTCTTCGAAAATGAGTTTATTCTGAACGAACTAAAACATGCAAAATACGTCTCGTGACTAGGCAAACGTCAGTTCATCCTTATATTTTCGGAATAGTGATAGACTAGCAGATAAACATAGACCCAAGTCTGCTTGGGGTGGGAAAATCGAAGCCACTTTACTGTGTGTGCCGTCGTGTCAGGCAGAAAGATGGCTTCAATGGCGACGACTATCGGATAACTTTGCAAGCAGAACACTATGGATTCCCAATTGGCGGGAAATCAACCGCGTGTGATTTAATTTGGCGGGAAGTGACATTGGTACTACTAATCTATACCTATTGGCATCCAACATACGTACATGCAAGGGGTAATGAAAATTCCTGTCACACTTCGTTTCCAACTCTTCCTCGAGAAATTTCGCCCTCTGTCCGCGGCCTTCTGTCCACAGATAGCCTCCAGGTTCGCCCTCTGTCCGCGGCCCTTCTGTCCACAGATAGCTCCACGGCGTAATTGCATCAGCCTCTTCGAGCGCATTCTAAGCAGAGACTATGAGGCTTAGCACATTCGAACAGGGATATAGAAAAATCGAGTTCAACTGTTCGACTTAAACGCCACGTTCAAAGAAACAGCACAGTTTCATGACGACGAGCGAATGGCGCGGCGCGAGCGACCACAATCACGCTAAAACTATATTAACTTTGATTGCGCCGTTCGTAGGTCACGTGGTCCTAGCTAGCTGATTGGTATAGAGCTTATTCGCTTGATGTATCTGCTCGCGAGCATGAAAACTAAGCTTGATTGGTCTAGCCAGACCTAACGTTCCCATGACTGCGGCGGTTATCACAACCTGCCATTAGGATTTTTACTGTAACATAAGTTCCTCGCGCGGTAAAAAGTTAGGTTATGAGCTACGGCCCAGATAATACACATAACATTTTCTATAAATAGGTAAATTTTAACTTCCACATGCCAAGTATTGTCGATTATTATTATTAATTCTTTATTGTCAACGGGGCAAGAAACGGGGTTCATACTTAACATTTATATAAGTTGCCCTTAATATGTTTCATCTTTTTTTAAAGTTAATAATGTGTTTCGGGTAGGCATAAACATATAGTTTATTTCTTGGAGAAGTATGCCCATATAGACCCGTAACACTTTTATGCAATAGTTTAGTAATTTTAGGCCATGCCAAACACTAATATTTATTTTTGTGGAATATTCACAAGCATTATAATATTTTGACAAATCGTATTTTATTTTTTGTAAAAATATCCCACTCGAGAAGGCAATGCGCGACAACTTTGTGTCAGTGTCAGTGAGAAATGGCAGGAGGTGACGTAGAGCCGCAGCCTCCTGATTGGTCACCGCAGTCGTATTTGCTCGCCTGCATGTGCATGTATTGTGCAAACTCGGCCCATCCACTGGAACTTGTGGTGGCATGTGCAATAGTATGTTACGAGTAATGTGGCTTGCAGTTGGTGATATTGGCGTCGCCCACGGGTGGATCGTGTCCAACGAGTGGGCCGATCTCTGGTTGGCCATTGTTCTCACGTCGATGGCGTCGGCACCGACAGGGTTGGCATGGTCTATACTTGAAATTGAAGTAACCCATCACTGTAAATCAGTAATGTTACCTGATTAACTGGGTAAAGACTTCAACTACGAGTGATTTTACAATAATACTGTTAGTCACGCGTCACTCAACATAAATACGTATAGACAAACAGAAAGAATCGTTATTTAACGTATACAATATTTTGGTGCTAAAACAGATGCTGAAATTGTTACCTGATCATAAGTTTTGAAAAGAATAAAAATGGATTTTCTTGATAAAAAATAAAAAATAAACGTGAACATGCACAAGCGATTTCAAAAAACGTTACTTGTGTATGAAAATGCAAAATAACGATTTTTTAAAACGTGGCTCTGCACTTTTCTAAAGCATAGTTTCCTCATTTGTGTGTATGTAATTTTTTAAACATCGTATAGAGTTGTTTAGAATAGTTCACAGTTCACACGCGTTTCTCATAAATCACCGAACAACGATGTTAAATGGAAAGAATTTCAATTTGCACTGAACAAAGACAGCTTGCTCACCTCCAAAAAAAGGAGGTGTCAATATTTAAGAACTACTTTTATGAGAAAACAAAACAAAAAAGCACGCTTTGCGGTGAAAACCTCATTCTTATTTTCTCGGGTGTAACCGTTAACATAAAAAAACCCCAGCACGTGCTGTCTGCATTTTAATGTTCCCCCGAGTATGCATCCACCGACGCGCGAGACGAGGCACAGCGCTAGGGTAGCGGCGTTGTGGGATGCTGCAATCTCGAACGATGTTTTATTTATACAGCAAGCAAAGATTGCGTCCTAAAAGAAGATTTGTGTACTTCTTCCTGGCTAATGTGCTAGACCCGTGCACGTATACAGCGGGTATCAGCAGATATCCTACACAAAAGTATGTTTATGTTGCCAACATTGTTTTCACATTGGAATCGATCAGTGTTCATAGCCTAAAGTAACTGCGTTCAAGACTAACCATTCAAATGCAGCAACATCGATTAAACATCAAATGTAACACAACGGAAACAAAATGAAAACGGAGGTATTCAAATTGATACATTTATGTACTTCGAAATTGAAAGTTCACCTGACTTGCACCAATTGCACTTAGAACAAAAGGGATTTAAATTTTGTTACCTAAAGCAAGGATTTGAAGAAAATGTTGAGTGACAAATTAATATATCGTTAAAATGAAGATCATCCTTAAAATTGAAACCGATTTATTTTTAAAGTGACGTCGCTTCAAAAATTGAAATTGCATGAATACATTTGATGTAATTTACGAAAGCTAAGCAACACATTGATCGTAACTAGGAAAACGCTTTCCCGCCGCGTCGAAGGATGCGCTTTTTTGTAAGTTTTAGTTTGCATAGGACCACTTTTCCTTTGCAAGTGCTTTTTGAATGCATTGTAGGTGATTGTTGACAAGTTTCTATTGTTACTTGTTAATTGTGATTATAAACCTCAAAAAACTCATATTAAAACCTTTATTCTATGAATTCTGGCTAATTTTTCAACTTTTTCTTTCAGAAAGCAATACATCACCATTACCTTAATGTCCACGTACAATATGAACGTTGTAGCCCCACCCGTTTGGTCAGAATCGGCCCAAATGTCACGAAAATTTCGCACTTAGAATCGAAAGAAATCGTAAAAATACGATATTCATGAGAAATATTTCTTATTTACTTATTTTATTATTTTATTTTATTTCGATTGTACCCAAAACCGTGGCAAGTCTAAGTTCAGAGATTTCGAAGGTCCCCTATTACTATATTTGTATTTGTGTTTGTGTGCGTTGCATTTACGCCAACTGTGTTCAACCACAATCGTGGAAGACGAAGTTGTGCCAGCGAACCGACCAAGTCCCAAGCTTGAAACAAGAACGAGCCTTCTATGAAAACAACATTAGGAGTCGTCACCGGGTTTTACCTCGGTGATGTATACCAAAGTTTGTGTAGCTAGAACACGAGGCAAACCTCCGGACGTGCAGTTTGGTAGCTGTACGAGGCTGGCCATTTAAACATTCAATAAACGTAACGTAAGCCAAAATGTTACACGCGTAAAATAGTAATGACGGAGGGGAAATCGGGGTTACAAATTAAATGTTGATAGCAAAACCGCGGGGAGCTGCGGTAAACAGGTTGTTTTGGGATCGCCGGACGCCGCGGTGGCAAAGCGTGCGTGGAGCGTCATCTAAGTGACGCGGGAGATGCGCAGAGCGCGCGCTAAGCATAAACCTGATAGTGGAGCAAGAATCGGAGCAGGCGTGACCCCAGTCGTCGATGGTGAAACATTGGTGTATCGGCCTACGTTGCGGATGCAGGAACTGCTTCTCAGGGTAACATTGCGTGCTGAAGTGCATGTGTGCTTTACAGGGCGCGAAAGCTGCCCTTATAAGTTTTTAAGTATTAAGATTAAAGAAAAACTAAATATAGGGGGTAAATTTTCGCTCTTTCCATTTCCACTCGGTAACTAGTACAGCATTTTAACATTGCACTTCATTACTTTAGTTTTAATTATCGTATATTGTAAAACGTGCATACAAACCTATACTGTGATCAATCCCCAACCATGACGCGATTACGGCCAATGTTTAACGTCCTTGGTAAGTACAAAGATAATTTATCAAGCAAAAGTGTTCTACATTTCCTCACTTTCCTAAATAATACAAAATTCAAAAAAATAGAAGTAAACCAAAGGCCATATGGCAGACATTTTTCAGCAACAAGCTTTTATTAGGGAGCGAAGCATCCCTATAAGCATCACTTTTCTGTCCGTCCGTTTGAGCGTGAGTCTCGTCTCACGATAAAAAATAAACGCGACGTCCGTTTGACATACGTTTATAATGGCATTGCCCTTCAACAAGGATGAGCAGAGTGTGTTTTTGTGACCCCGTGGTTAGGGGGGGGGGGGGGGGGGGGGGGGCTAACTCACTCCTCGTGCTCGAATGCTAGAACAAGCGAGGAACAATGTGTCTTAACCTGGCGCTGCCACCAAGCGAGAGCGACACAATACAAGGCGAGTTATTCGCCAGGTAAAACACGTGGACATTCGCACATATTTTGTACCCCACGTCTCCTAATATTACTATAATACTAGGATGCTTCGCAAACGCTTTTTCTGGCGCGTTGTTGGATAGCGTAATTTTTTTAAAACGTAAAAAGAGTAAAATTGCTATTTTATTAAAAAAATAATTTTCCGATTACGCTCAAATTTCATAAGTATTTATTAATTCATAAAATTAAGGTTCTGTGAAAAAAAATCATAACAATTGGTTTAAGCATGTAGGGTTTTTATAAAATTGAAGAAATTTTAAAAACCATATATATCATAAAAAATCGTATAATTGCGATTTTCATAAGAAACAATTCTTTTATTGCGCTTTAATTTACACACATATATATATATTAATTCATAAAATTAAAGGTTTTGTGAGGAAAATCCCTTACAATCGGAAAAAGCATGTAGGTGTTACAAGTCGAAGAAATTGAAAAAATTAAAAAAATCGTTTAAAAATTTCGATTTAAAAAAAAAAAAAAATTCGATTTTGCTCAAATTGCACACAAATATATTTAAATTTATAAAATAAAGGTTCAGTGAAAAAATATTACAATCAAAAAAAGCTGGGAAACTGTTATAAGTCGGAAAGAAATTTTTTAAAAAATTAAAAAATCCCTTTAAAAAAACGGGGTTTTCATGAGAATTTAAATTTTTCCCCCCATTGCGCCTTTAAAAAACCCTGGCATTTTCTAAGTTCCGGATTTCGAAGGTCCCCAAAAAAATTTTATAGCAATTGGAGGATTGGTTTACCCCGGGAAACGTTTCTAAAAGACACACAAAAAAAACAAAAAAAAGAAAAAAAAAAACCCCTTTTTTTTTTTTCCCCGTGGGAGTTAAATGAAAACTTCGCTTCGTCGCTCGCCCATCCCAAAGGGGGTGAAGGGAATCCCCAAGATGGGAGGGGGAAAATTTGCTCGCCCCACTTGGTGGGTTTGACCCGATTACCGGTAGTATCCAAAAAAAAACAAAAAAACAAAAAAAAAAAACACACCAAAAACACAAAAAAAAACAAAACGTACAAAAAATTGGCCCTTACAAATTACGCTTTTTGGGTTTTTTCCAAAATCGTATCCCTTGTCCGAATAAATGTGATGGTAAACTGTTGAAATTCCCCAACCCTCCCAAAAGTGAGGAACCAAGCTTTGCTTTGTAGATAAGGTGGTTTTACATGAGATTGGGGTGGGGGGTTAACCCAAATGCTGATAAGTTCCCGCCCTTATTTGTTTTAGGCAAAAGTCTAGACAGGGGGGTATTGAACCCGATTTATCCGATATTTTGTACAAGGTTAAAAAAACTAATCCATAACGCGATGCGTAAAGCAAAGTGTAAATGGTTTTTGGCAGTTAAGTAGTTTTAAATAGTTTTAAAGTATGTTTTCAATTTCCCCTGACGGGGTAGGGGCCTGGAAAAGTTTACTGTATTTTACGTGGTTTTTTTGTATCAGGTCGTCATCTGATTGTAAAAATACTGATTTTAACAAAGGTTTTTAAGGTTTGCCTGGAACGGGCCTGTATTTAAAAAAGTTTATCAGGTCGTTTTCTGATTTTTGGGAATCTGATATAAAAAAGGTTTTTAAGGTTTTTTTTGGAAAAAATTTACTGTATTTTACGTGTTTTTTTGTTTGTACAGGTCGTCATGTGATTGTGAAAATACTGGGTTAACAAAGGGTTTTAAAGGGTTTTCCTGGGAAAGTCAAATGTATTTCACGTGTTTTGTTTGTTCAGGTCGTCAGTGATTGGGGGAAATCTGAAAAACCCCCAAAAGGGTTGAAGGTTTGCCCGGGGAAAGTCACTGTAAATTTAAAGTGTGTTTGTTTGTATCAGGGCTCATCTTTATTGTGAAAATATGATATAACAAAGGTTTTAAGGTTTTCCTGGAACGTCCCCCTGTATTTCACGTATTTTGTTTTATCAGGTCGTT
Source organism: Sweltsa coloradensis (assembly GCA_024449915.1). Taxonomy (NCBI): domain Eukaryota; kingdom Metazoa; phylum Arthropoda; class Insecta; order Plecoptera; family Chloroperlidae; genus Sweltsa; species Sweltsa coloradensis. Next base: position 13,548 of record JAMZAV010012086.1, read on the forward strand.
TATCTGATTTTGAACTACTGATATAACAAAAGGGTTTGAAAAGGGCCCGGGCCCGAAAAAGTCACTGTATTTCACGTGTGTTTGGGTTTTTATCGGTTTGTCATCTGAATTTTTGAACTACTGATATAACAAAAGGTTTTAAGGTTTGCCTGGAAAAGTCACGTATTTTACGTGTTTTTTTGTATCAGGGCGTCATGTGATTTTAACTACTGATAAAAACAAAGGGTTTTAAGGGTTTTTCCCGGAACGTCACGTATTTCACGTGTTTTTTGTTTTTATCAGGTCGTTCCAAACTGATTGTGAACTACCCGATATAACAAAGGTTTGAAAAGGGTTTCTGGAACGTACTGGGATTTTACGTGTGTTTTTTTTGTAAAACACCCCCCCCCCCCCCCCTTTTTTTTTCCCCCCCCCCTTTTTTTGGTTTGGTCATCTGATTGTGGAAATTTTGATATAAAAAGGTTTGAAAGGTTTTGCCTGGAACGTCACTGGGAAATTTTACGTTTGTTTGTTTGTATTGGGTTCCCTCTCTGATTGTTTAAATACTTTATATAACAAAGGTTTGAAGGTTTTTTCCCGGGAAAGTCACTGTATTTTACTGTGTTTGTTTGTATTAGGTTTGTCATCTGATTGTGAATACTATTAACAAAAGGGTTTTAAGGGCCTTGGGGAAAGTCACTGTATTTCCCCGTGTGTTTTTTTTGTTTCAGGTCGTCACTGAATTTTGAAATACTTTTTTAAAAACAAAAGGGTTTTTTAAGGTTTGCCCCGGAACCCTCATTTTATTTGGGGTGTTTGTTTGTATCAGGTCGTTCATTTTTGTTTGGGGCTCTTTTCAAAGGGGTTTTTAGGTTTCCGGAAACCAAAGTAATTTAGTGTGTGTTTAAAAATTTTATCAGGTTCGTCATCCATTTTAAATCTTTTTAAAAAAGGTTTGGGAAGGGTTTTCCTTTTCGTTTTGTTTTTTTTAACCCCCTTTGTTTTGTTTGTACCCCCCGGGGTCGTCATGGGGTTGTGAACTTTGTGATATAAACCAAAAGGTTTGAAGGGTTTGGCCGGGAACCCTCACTGGGGTTTTTTAAGGTTTTTTTTTGTTTTTTATCAGGTCCCTCCTTGATTGTGAACTCCCTTTTATAACAAAAAGGTTTTTAAGGTTTGCCCGGATCGTCACTGTATTTCACGGGTTTGATTGTATCAGGTCGTCATGGGGGTTTTGGGAAATACTTTATATAAAAAAAGGGTTTTAAGGGTTTGCCTGGAAAAAATCACCCGTATTTCACGGGGTGTTTTTTTTGTAAAGGGGCTCATGTGTTGTTTAAAATAGTGATATAACAAAGGTTGGAAAGGGTTTGGCCCTTTGGGAAAGTTCACTGTATTCCAAGTGTGTTTGTTTGGGGGCAGGTTTGTCATTCCCGATTGTTTTAACCCCCCTGGATTTATAACCAAAAGGTTTTTAAGGTTTGCCTTGGAACGTCACGGTTTTTTCACGTGTGTTTTTTTTTTTATCAGGGGCGTCCCTCGGATTGTGAAATACTGATTAACAAAGGTTTGAAGGTTTTTTTTTGGAACGTCCCCTAATTTTTTTACCCCTGTTTTTTTTGTTTGTTTTTTCAGGGTTTTTTCCCTTTCCCCGGGGGTTTTTTGAAATACCGGGGTTTTATTAAAAAAGGTTTGGGAAAGGGCTGCCTGGAACGTCACTGTATTTCCCCGGGGGGTTTGTTTTTTTTGGGTTTAAAAACCCCCCGGGTCGTTCTTTTTGATTGTGAACACCCGATAAAACAAAGGTTTTAAGGGTCTTTTCCCCGGAAAAGTCCCCTGTATTTCCCCGGTTGGTTTGGGGGAGTTGTTTTTTCAGGTCGTCATTTTTTTGATTGGTGAAATACTGTTTTTCCCGGGTTTGAAAGTTTGCCTTGGTACCCTTTCAACTGTATTTCACGTTTTGTTTGTTTGTATCAAAGGGCGTCATCTGATTGTGAACTTGATAAACAAAGGGTTTTAAGGGGTTTTCCCCGGAACGTCCCTTTTATTTCACGTGTGTTTGTTTGGTTTAGGGTCATTTTGATTGTGAACTACTGATATAAAAAAGGTTTGAAGGTTTGCCGGAACGTCCCCTGTATTTCACGTGTGTTGTTTGTTTTCAGGTCTTTATCGATTTGGGAAATACTGAATAACAAAGGTTTGAAGGTTTTTGTTTGAACGTCAAAGTATTTCCCCGTGTGGGGTTTTTTTTGTATCAGGTCGTCATCTGATTGTGAAAATATGAATAAAAAAAGGTTTGAAGGTTTGGGCCCGGAAATCACTGTTTTTTCACGGTGTTTGTTTTTATTTAGGTCGTCATCTGATTGTGAACTACTGATATAACCCAAAAGGGTTTGAAGGGCGGCCCGGAACGTTTACTGTAAATTTTATCTGGGTTTGTTTTTATCTGGTCGTCCCTCTGACTGTTGACACTGCGTTCTGAGGGGGCATAATGACTGCACAGGGAAATGAGACGGTGTCGAATTAAATTTTGACCTATGTACAAGGCAAAGGGCTTTTGGATGATAGGCCTACATTAGCCGGGCTATGGCAGTCCTAATGATATGATTATCAGAGGACCAAGGGTATAAAACGGGATGCTCACCCCTTAAAAAAACCCCCACTGTGGGCACTGAATCAAAATTAATTATTAAGCCCAGGGAATACCCTTTCCCGATTTTTAAACCATTTAGGGAGCAATATAAAAGGCCCCGGCCGATTTGGGGCATGACATTATAAAATTTGGGACCCCGGGCCCCCACTTTTTACATTTATGAAATCTATTTTTTGTGGCCACGTTCCAAAAAGATCGTTTTCACCCCCACTCTCACAGACCAACAATTGACATATCTGCGACTATTTCTCAAAAGTTGACAATTTCATTTTTAATACCATCCCTCATTTTTTGGGGCGCAAAACTTTTTTTTTTTTTCATTTATTCTTTGTGATTGATATGTCGGGGAGAGTGCTCATCGGTTTTGGGGTCAAATCAAAGTTTTTAAAATTTTTAAAACGAAATTTTTAATTTTTGTGATTTTTGGGCAAAAAACAAGTACCCGGGGGATATTCAAGGGGAAAGTAAAGTTAAAAAATCGGGTTTTAAATTTTCATTTCGTGGTTGATCAATTCAGTGGGGTAACTTACTAAGTTTCGGGCCCCCCCGCGAACGTAGTCCAAATTTGGGGCCCCCCTATAATAAAGGTGGTGTAAGTAACGAGCCACTGTGGGCGGGGGGTTGGGGGGGGGGGGGGGGGTTTAACTTACTTATGACTTTACGACGGTTTTCATTTTTGATATTTTTGAACACTAAGAAATATTACTCTTTATTCATGTTAACCATTTATTTACTCAACAAGCAGTTCAAAATTGCTAAGAGGAGGCCCTAAAAAATCAATGTGTGAGAAACAAAAAAATATGTTCCAAATATAATAATAACTTAAATTTTGAATGTGGTCGATAAAAGTTTGGATATTTGGAAGAACATTTCATATTTGATTTCCTTTTAAATAGGGCCTGTTATTTTATTGATAATGTGACCGTTGACGTTTAGTATACCAATTTGTTAATATTTACAAAAATGTATCATGTGACCACTCGTTGTCACAAATTATACCTAGATTAAGGAGTTAGTTAAATTAAAAGATCCAAATGTGTTTTACAATGCTTTAAGTAGGATTATTTTGTGAACTTTGACCCATGAACGAAAAAAACATGGTTTATCAGTAGGCATATTTAGTTTTTATTCGCTCTAAATATTAACCAGGGCTTATTTATTGTTTGGAACGCTTGGTTATACAAAATTGGTTCAAATAACTGTAATCGTTGAGTGACTAATATATTAGTCACTCAACGCTGTAATATCTGTTTGAATTTCACATCAATAATTTGATAACGTGCAGTACCTATCTCGTAAGTAGTCGTGTTGTTTTATTGGCAAGTCTGTCCAAGGGTGCAATGCATGTCCCTCTTCAGGTGTCTATAAACTAGGAATAGGATATATTTTACTAGGACAATTGCATAGGGATGCCCGAGGGCTGTTCTATAAAGCACTCAATCCCTTGCATTAGCATTAATGACTGAGGAAATCTCTCGGAAAAAACCTTCAGTCAGGATTTCCGATCTCAACGGGATTCAAACCGGGACTTCGTGAATGAGCCAAACACTGCTGGTGTAATCACTCGTTGATGAAGTTATGAAATTTTTGAGTGCTTTTCAAGAACTTATTTAGATATCCTTTATAATAAGACATCCAGTTTGTTAGTATTGCGTGGCGGACAAAGTCTGACTAAAGTCAAACACTGTATATAATCATCCGCGGTTCGGCCCCCC
>JAMZAV010012087.1:0-18243 GCA_024449915.1 Sweltsa coloradensis
CGGGGGTTGGCCAGAAGTGCCAGCACGCAGCCATACTCTACCTAACTTATGTGTTTGCTGGGTTCTTACTTACTTTTACTGTTTTTTAATGCTATCAATGTGCAAAACTCTTACGTTATTTATCGCGACCACTGACTACACCGAGGCAAAGACCGTGGCTATTGCTTAAATCCTTGCCAAACTTAGCTCACCATCGGCGCAAGGGAGGTTAAAGATTACACTACTATACTTGCTCCAACGAAAGAATGCAGATGCTTGGTAGTGGATGGAGAGGAGTGAATGCGCGGAAAATGGAATGTCGCCTCTGTGTATGAAAGAGAAATATCTTTTACCACCCGCAAGCGTAAATTATCTGTGCTAGATCACAGAGTTCCTCCCGTGTGCAAGATCCACACTGAGCTAGAGTGAATAGAATTGACAAAGTTGTTTTGTTGGAAAACAATTTCGAGCCACCTGCATTCTTTCGTTGGGTCCACTATAACCGACCTTGGTCTATATTTGATCATTGATCGGTCTGTTTTGTAGCGGATGGTATCTTATTTATCTGTGATTTGAATACCACTTTGTTTTTGTTCATAATGACGAAACAAAATATAGAACAGTCTGATTAATACAATAATTTATACGAAATTATTCATTCACGTCACAAAATTCTCATCAAGACTAAAATAATGACTAATTCATTAACTTTGACTATACGACTAAACAGTTCCGTGATATTAAACAGATTTACAAATTGCCAAACACAATGGCAATTTTTTACCTTACAGGTGATAAAAAAATCCATTTCTATGCTAATTAGCTAAATGTGAAAGCATGACAGTATCTTCAATGATCAATACAGTTTCAAAACAACGAATTTTAAATAGGCAAATGCATGTGACATCGCCCTTTCACCGATGTATTGAAAGCTACTCTCGAAAGAGTTCATAGACACCATTATAGTGTGACGTCATTCCATCATGGCCGCCCATGGCAACGCATAGCAACGGCCAGTTTTGGCTACAAACACACTTTTGTTCCCATAAGAAACCAATGGGTAGGCTAGTATTTTCGACGGAGTCTATAAAAGCTATTTTTTAAATATAAATTTTTAAGACTCCATATCATAGGAGGTAGAATTCCTTTCCTTCGTATTATCGGTAAATAAATTTATTAAATTTTTTGGATGAGCGAAGCGAAGACTTCAATTTGACTTTGCGTTTTTTGTTTGTTTTTTGGATGAGCGTAGCGAGCGAAGCGAAGACTTCAATTTCACTGACCCCCCAAAAAATTTAGCTCAGGTGTTTTTTTTTTTGTTTTTTCTGTTCGCACGATTCCGGGCAAACGGCATATGCGATCTTGATGAAAATTGGAGGGGACCTTCGTTTTCTCTGAACTTAGACTTGCCACGTTTTTGGGTTCAATCGAAAAACTATTTCACGTGAATATCGTACTATTACGATTTTTTTTTCGATTTTAGTGCAATATTTTCGTGACATTTGGGCCGATTCTGACCAAACGGGTGGGGCTACAACGTTCATATTTCACATGGACATTAAGGTTATGGTGATGTAGTACCATTTGAAAGAAAAAGTTGAAAACGCTAGTCAGAAACCATAAAAATAAAGGTTTTTATATGTGTTTTTCGATTTTTAGTGCGATATTTACGTCACGTTTGGGCCGATTCTGACCAAACAGGTGGGGCTAAAACGTTCATATTTCACATGGACATTCAGGTTATGGTGATGTAGTACCTTTTGAAAGAAAAAGTTAAAAAATTTAGCCAGAATCCATAGAAATAAATATTTTAATATGAGTTTTTTGAGGTTTAAATAACAATTAACAAATAACAATAGAAACTTGACAACATACACCTACAATGCATTCACAAAGCACTTGCAAAGGAAAAGTGGTCCCACGCAAACTAAATACTTACAAAAACGCTCATCCATCAACGCGGCGGGACTTAAGCGTTTTCCTAGTTACTTACGTATAAATAGCTCGGGTGTTTGTTTTTGTTAGTTTTTTTGTCTGTTTGTTCGCTCTCTACCGGGCAAACGGCATATGCGATCTTAACGAAATTGGAAGGGACCTTCGAAATCTCTAAACTTAGAGCTTTATTGTTTTTGGGGACACCGAAGAAATATTTCTCATAAATATCGTACTTTTACGATTTTTTTTTCGATTTTTAGTGCGATATTTTCGTAATATTTGGCAAACGGCTACTCGGATATTGATGAAACTTTATAGGAACGTTTTTAATCACTGAAATCATATATGTTATGATTTTAGAGACATTTGAAAAAATATTTCTTATAGTAATCGTACTTTTACGATTTTTCTCCGGTTTTTAATACGATATTTTCGTGATATTTGGGCCGATTTTGACCAAACAAGTGGGGCTACGACGTTCATATTTTACATTGACATAAAGATTATGGTGATGTAGTGTCTCTTGAAAGAAAAAGTTGATAAAGTTGGTCAAAATTCATAGAAATAAAGGTTTTAATATCAGCCTTTTACAGGTGTATAATGAACAAGTAATATCAAGTTACTATAGAAAAAGTAAGGAGATTCCACATAAAACCGTAATCATTGGACAGAATTATTCCAAAAAAAGCTCATCCATCAACGCGACTGGAAAAAGCGTTCGCGAAGCGGCCTAGTTGTAGGAAACACGTTTTTTAGGGTGAACACCAGTTTTCCCTGGTGTGCCCCTCTTCCAGGTGACTAACTAGGTATATTGGAGTAGGAAATTATGAAGGATATCGGTAAAGTTGCTAGCAGCTCTACCGATAGTAGGCGGGTTGTAATTGTCAATTATGCAGCATCTTACAAAAGGAACTGGCGCCAGTGAATATGTTTGAGTTTACCTGCCCGCGCTGACTCCGAGGGGTCGTGGTTTTGAATGGATTAGGGTTACAATAGCTTTGCGCTCACATAAAAATAAGTGCATTGAATATTTTAATCTCGATTTGTATGTTAATTATTTATTTGTTTACAATCTGAATTGCAAATTTGAAACAATATTTAAATATGTTCAAAATGATACCTCTTGGCAGTAGGCTTTCGCTGTTTCATTCACAAATACATATGTAAAAAGTATAATAATGGGTCTATCCGTCCATTCTATTTGCAATTTACTTGTTTAGAACTAAAATGAGATTATCATTTAGATCAACTCATTCAACGCCACAGTAAACGTTTGTGTGGGATAATAGTAATCGACAGTCCACATTGCTTGGATAGAATCAGGTTCATATCCCAAGATAATGAGAACTGTGTATCTTGTAACATATCCAATTTTTAGGCCTACTTTAAATAATAAAATAACAAATTTATAAGAAAACATTTATTAAACTCTTCAAGGTTCAGTCAATCAATCAATATTAAAAAAAACAACAACAACAACAACAGTGCATACTTTTAGTGTTAAAATAGTACTGCGAACAATTACGTATCAAAATACCAATTCAAATATTCACGCGCATTAATTTTCAACTCGAGTGTTTCTTCAACTTGCAAAACCAAACAGTGCTGAATCCTAGCGCATCGCCCAGAAAATAAATTATTGACCGAACAATTATCGACGAAAAATATCGAACTATACTCGCGCTGCGATCTAACGGCAACAAACCTCAATCACGAGCAGTGCTAACAACATGTTAACACCATTACCCTCTAATTTAGTCATTTCAACAACCACCGATAGATGGCGCTAACCGCAATCACCAGTGCTACCAACTTAAAACATAACTTGGACATGACTCATTTTCAAATCTCCCGGAATAATTAGCCAATCACAGACTTCATTGCATCATGGCGATTAGTACAATACGCTCCATAAATTTATAGAACATCACAAAGTGCGACTTAATTATGGCGTAATGCAGGATACGCAGACCAAATTTCGATGACGTATTGGGACTAGACACACTTTTTAATGGATTTTAACAAGACCCCTCCATCATAGACTCGCCGAAAGTCTAAAAATAAGCCTGACTGTCACTCTGACGTAACGGAAGCTTCGAGAACAAATGGATTGCAGACGACAGAACCTACACAGCCATTGACGAGCACAATTGTGTAGAACGGACGAGAAAATGACGCCAAGCCAAAGGACGCGTTCTGAGGGACCAGGGTGCCGAAACATCTTTATAATACATTCTTCAACTAGGTACTACATTCTAAAAGGCGATTACCTGGACTCACGGGCGTGATTCTCACCTGGACGTTGGAACACAATCTTGGAATTTCTACACCTGGATTCGGCCTAGGCTAGGCCTAACCCTACTCAAAACTTCTACAAAGACAAAGCACGTAAGCCTTAGGGCAGATAACTGGTACTAGTGGGATCAAGGTGTCTTCTAAAACGCAACTATAGTGCAAAATGTGATACCAGCATAAAATTTGCAATAATGTAGATTTTGTAATGAGAAATTTGAAAATAACTGGCTCCACGATGGGGTCTTATTTTAACTTTTAAATTAACGATTAATTTTAAATTTGGGTTTAATTTGTGACACGAGTTTAAAAGTGGCAATAAATTGTCATTTTTGGTATTAATTAAGAGCATTTTTCCCCTTTTAAATAAAAAAAAAAAATTAATAAAATTAAAAAAATAAAATTGAAATATACTTTAATTTAAATTTTAAATATTTTGGGATTTTGCTGTTTTTTTTTTTTTATTTTTTTGGCCCAAAAGTAAACTTTTTAAATTTAAAATTTTTCCCAAACCAATGAATCCCCAGTTTCACAAAAGAGCTGGTAACTAAAATTTAATATATCTTTTTTCAATTTTCAATAATAGTAATTACAATATTTTTAAACACAAATAAAAAATATGGGTAAATATTTTTCTAATATGGTAAAAAATATGATACCAATTAAAAATTTAGCAATTTTTAAAGCTTTTGTAAGGAAAAATTTTCAAAATTAATGGCTCCAAGCTGAGTTTTTTAGTATTTAAACTTTTAATTGTTTAATTTAAAACTTTAAATTTATTTAAATTTAGTCCTAAATTTTCAAAGTGAAGAAAAATTTTGTGTGTTTGGTTCAATTGAAAGCTTTTTTTCCCAAACATTGGGAAAAAAAAATTTACTTGAAAAAATATATTGAAATATTTTACAGTTATAAAAAATAGGGTTGTTTTTGTGTTTTTTTATTTTTTGAACCAAAAGATAAAATTTTTTAAAGAAAAAAAATTTCTTCTAACCAATGACATCACGGGTTTTCCACAAAAAAAATTTGGACTATAATTTTTGTATCATTTTTCAATTTTAAAATAATAGTAATTAAAATTTATATTTTACACAAATTAACAAATTTTGTTAAATTGAAAAGTTCCCCCGAAACATGTGGGGGACGGAAAAATGCATCATTTGACTTGTTTATACCCAACCTTAAAGTTTTTGTAAAAAAAGAATTTCAAAAAATCACTGGCTCCAGGCTGATTTTTGAGTTTTTTAAATATGAATTGAAAAATTAAAAATTAAATTTATTTTAATTGTGCCCAAAAAAATATTAAAGTGAAGGAAAAATTTGTCATGTTTGGACAAATGAAAGCAATTGTCACCAAATTAAAAAAAAAATACAATAAAAAAATATATTGAATTAAATACATGTTATAGTTAAAATATGTTGATTTTTTGATTTTTAGTTTTTTAAAACCAAAAGATAAAAACCTTTAAAGTAAAATTTCTTTAACAAAATGATATCACAGTGTTCCCCAAAAGAAGGGTTTCCCTCTTTTTTTTGTACCCTTTTTTTAAATTTTTCAAAATAGTAATTACAAAAATTTTTTTACACAAATTAACAAATTTCTTAAATTGAAAAGTTACAGAAACATTTTGTGTGACGTAGAAAAATGCATCATTTGACTTGTTTATATCAATCTTAAAGATTTTTTAATAAAAATTTTCAAAAAATCACGGGGCCCAGGTTGAGTTTTGAGTTTTAAAGCGTAAACATTCGCTTCAATATAGTAGTACAAGCACTATCATCACGCGGGGGGATTGTTGAGTCCCAAAACAAAATATTTAAATTTTCGTTTTCCCCCCAAAAAAAAAATAGCCCTGGGGGTTTTTGGGTTTTTGGTTTGTTTTGTTGGTGACAAATATTTTCATTTGATCCCAAAAATTAAAAATTTTATTTTCCCACTTTAATTTTTGGGGGAATAAATTAATTAATCTTTCATAGTTAAAAACCCCCCCCCAAAAATTTCTTATTACAAAATCTTTAATGCTTTTTTGCATGCACAAAAACAAAAAAGTTTTTTCCCTTTTTAAACATTTCAATAAAAAAATTTGTTAATTTTTGAAAAAATTATTGAAAATTTAATATTTTTTGGGAAAATTTGATGTCTTTTTAATTAAAGTTACCAGCCCCTTTTTTTACACTGTGTTATCATTGGGCCCGAAAAATTTTTCTTTAAATTTATCTTTGGTTCAAAAACTAAAAAATTCCCCCCCCCAAAAACAACATATTTTAAAAATAAAAATGTATTTAATTTAATTATTTTTTATTGTATTTTTTTTTTTAATGTTGGTGACAAAATTTCTTTCATTTGGGTAACCCAAAAATGACAAAATTTTCCTTCACTTTAATATTTTTGGACACAATTAAGTAATTAATTTGATTTATCAATTCATAGTTAAATACTCAAAACTCAGCCTGGAGCCAGTGATTTTCGAAATTCTTATTACAAAATCTTAAGGTTGATATAAACAAGTCAAATGATGCATTTTGCTACGTCACACAACATGTTTCTGTAACTTTCAATTAAAAAAATTGTTAATTTGTGTAAAATATATTGTAATGACTATTATTTAAAATTGAAAAATGATACAATTATTATAGTAACCAATTCTTTTGTGAACACTGTGATGTCATTGGTTAGAAGAAATTTCATTTTAAAGATGATCTTTTGGTTCAAAAACTAAAAAATCACAAAATCAACATATTTATCTTCACTTTGAAATTAACTAATTAATGTTAATTAAATCAATTAATAGTTAAAAACTAAACACTCAGCTTGGAGCCGTTCTATTTCGAATTTTTCATTACAAAAGCTTAAAGATAGCAACTACATTTTTAAGTTGGGTACCATATTTTATACCATAGTTAGACATATTTACGCCATATTGTTATTTGTGTTAAATATATTGTAATTACTATTATTGAAAATTGAAAAATTATATATTAATTATAGTAACCAGATCTTTTGTGAACACTGTGACATCATTGGTCAGAAGAAATTTTACTTTAACTTTGATCTTTTGGTTCAAAAACTAAAAAATCAGCAAAATCAACATTTTTAACTATAACTTATGTATATTTCAATATATTTTTTCAATGTATTATTTTTCTTTATAAGGTGAAAAATGCTCTTATTAATACCAATGACTAATTTATTGCCACTTTGAAACTCGTGTCACATAATTAACCAATTAATATTAATCGATTAATTAATTAGTTAAATATAAGACCCCATCGTGGAGCCAGTTATTTTCAAATTTCTCATTACAAAATCTACATTATTGCAAATTTTTATGCTGGTATCACATTTTGCACTATAGTTTTGTAATCTTTACTCCACTATACTTAACAACGTTTTAATTGAACTTTTAATGCACTAACGAAGGCCTAAGGCTATTGAACACTCTCAACTGAACTTTTGAAGTAAAACGAAGGCTTTCATGCCTGACAAGAACATTTTGAACTGAGCTTAAAACGAGGCTTTCATGCCATTTTTATAGGCCCAAAGGACCTGATATTTGTAACTTATAACCTGTATTTTATTTTAGAATAGAATAGAATAGAATAGAATAGAATAGAAAAGAATAGAATAGAATAGAATAGAATAGAATAGAATAGAATAGAATAGAATATAACTTTATTTGTAAAAGAGTAATAAATTTACAAAGAATGGCGAGGTTCGAACACTGTTCGCTGAACACTGTTCGCTCTTCCACCTAACCACTTACATTAGCATAAGAATAAAAATAATAAGTTTAGATTTTGTAAGAACAACATAATATGACAAACTAACTTAACATTAAATTGTATGAATATAATATAAATACTAATACAATGCATCATGATAAGTACCATTGGTTCATTTCTAAACGTAGAAGAAATAGAAAACATACTAATACAGTAGCACTATAATATACTAAGCTAAGATTATTGTTCATATTGTTCATTCCAATGCAAATGTTAAGGATGCACACTATGTTTATAGTAACACGATATAACTTGCCAATTAATTACTTTAACAATTTAAATCTATGATATACGAAAAACAAGTCAAAATAGTGATTTGCCGTTAGCATTTCAGATCGCAATCTTCTATTTTAGACCTTACAATCTAGGACACTACTAGAAATTACTTCTTAGTTATAGTTAGCATAGACATACTGTTGGCACTGTTTTTAAAGAGGAATGGGTTGTTCAATTTCTGTTTAATGTTATCAGGCAACTCATTCCATAGTTTAGGGGCCAGCACTGAGAATGAGGTAGCGGCAGTTGCTGATCGATGAAGTGGTATATATATATATATATATATATAACTTGTTCCCTGTATTTCATTGTATAACTTGTAACCTGTATTCCATCCATTGCAAACTTGTAGGCCTAACTCCACAAATCACTAAAAGTGACAATTGATTCCCTTGTAGGCTAAGCCTACCAATAGCTTATAATTTGTTTGCTTTTTGTGACACAATTAGATTGTCAACTTGATTTAAATTTCTCATTTGTCGGCTATTATTCCTACTTGATCACTCACATCCTCTTGTATAAACTTTTTAACACCTAGTTAGGTTATTGAACCCAGACCTACAAGCTTGTGCTCTACAGACTGCAGCCGCGGCAAACCCTGTAAGTCTTTTTCATTGTATTTTCTTGGTAATTGTAATTGTATTTGTAGTTAGAAGTGTGGAATACTTCAATCTTGAGTATAGCTTTCCATCACCACGCATTATTAATACTAGGAAAAACGCTTAAATCCCGCCGCGTTGTTGGATGAGCGTATTGGTGCATTGAGATACCATGTGTTATATGGATTTTCTGTTGTTCTGTGAAAAAATCATTACTCAGTTGAAGATTTTTTTAAAATTAATATAAATTAAATAAAAAATAAACTTTTATCTTTAATTTTTTTAATTAATCGTAATTTTAAAAAAGAAAAAAATCGTTAAGATTTCGATTTTCATAAAAAATAGTTATTCGATTGTGCTCAAATTTCACAAAAATATATAAATTCATAAGATTAAGGTTCTGTGAAAAAATCATTTCAATCGGATAAAGCATATATTTTGGTGTAAAAAGTCAAAGAATTGTTTTTAAAAAGAAAAATCACGTAAAATTTCGATTTTTATAGAAATAATTTTTCGATTGCGCTCAAATTTTACAAGAATATCTTAATTCATAAAATTATGGTTCTGTGAAAAAATCATCAAAATCGGATAAAGCATGTCGGTGTTATAAGTCGAAGAAATTTTTAAAAAATCGAAAAAATCGTAAAATTGCGATTTTGATGAGAATAATTTTCCGATTGTGCTCAAAAACGTGGCAGTTCTAAGTTCAGAGATTCGAAGACCTCCATAAAATTTCATCGCAATCGGAGTATCGTTTAAGCCGGAATCGTGTTAACAAACAGACAATAACAGAAAAAAAAAAAAAAAAACATTCCGGATTTTTTTCTCCAGTGTAGTGAAAATGGAATCTTCGCTCCGCTCGCTCGCTCATCCAATAAATCTTATATCATTGTTCATGGTCATCTATAAAAAATAAAAATTTTAAAACTTTAAAAAAAGTAGAAAATGATTTATGTCCCATCCCCCGGCGCGTGCATAATATTGTTTACTAATAATTTTTTGTAAAAAAATTTATTAAGACAAAAGTCCTCAAAGGGGTATTCCAATCGTTAAAAAATCATTCATCAATGTGTTTTTCCTATTTGTGTGCAAAAAACCATAGTATTGTACCATCTTACTCAATAAAATAGGGGGGGCCCATTGGGACTAAATCAACGCTATTTTTTTATAAAGTCCCTAAAAATGTACCTTCTGTAATTTAAAAGAAAAGGGGTGCACGGGGGGGGGGGGGGGGGGGGGGAGAATGTGTTCTGTGGAATGTATTACACAGGGAATATTAAAAGAATTTTTATACGGGTTGATATTAATTTTTCTCCCGCCAAATAAAAAAAATAAAGCTAAGCGCTGGGCCACAGAGGCTGGGGGGGGAGCATAAAAATTTTAAAAAGCTATCTTGAATAGGGAAAACCCACCGCCGTCAAAAATGTATCGTACCCTTTAAATTTTTTAACATTTTTGGGTTAACAAGCGGGTAAAATAAAAAACCGCAGAGGCGATTTCCGTTATTATGAAAAAAAACATTTTTTTTCTTCCGAAACTCCATTACCCCATTTCCAAACAAAGAAAATTCAAGTTGGTGGACTATCATACATTGTCGACTATCTGCTTAGGTTTTCGTAATCAAAACTATTAAAATTTGTGCGGATGTGTTCTGAAAAAAGGTCGTCATGTCTAGGTTGCCGGGAGGGGCCCCGGGGGGTTGTAAAACGTGTAATTTTTACATTAATTGAATTTTCTATAGCCAAGGAAAAAAGTTACCTTTGTTTTATAAAAAATTTACTTTTCGGGCCTGGGCCCCGGAGGGTTTTTTTGGTTTGTTTTGTGAAAGTATGCAGTTTTTCTCTTTTTTCACACATAAAAGCAAAATTTAAAATGTCCACCATTTGTTCACTTTTGTTTATCCCCGCGACGTTAAAATAAGCCACCATCTTAGTTCATTCAACTAGAAAAGTCTATTTGCAGTAAAGTGATTTTTACCTACTCAAAGGCTTAAAATTGTTATGCTACGCTCGGTTGGAAGGATAGGAAAGTGGTCGCTAGCGCTTTGCTCTCAAAGTTTATGTAGTTCTTTGGCCCCCGGGACTGATCTAAACAAACAAACCCAAAACAACTCCGTGGGACAAAAACCCAAGCGGTGTTCCAGCATAGTATTTGACGGGCGTACACTTTTTGTTTTGTGAAAAAAATTTAAAAAAACCTAACTCGGCAGCATTTTTTTTTCCCGAACAATTAGGCCAAAAAAAATAATTAATCTCATAGATCTAAAAAAACATCTTTACGGACAAGTGCCAAAAAAGAACTGAAGACAAATTTTTGACTTTTTTTGGGGGAAAAAAAATTATAACAAAAATTTTCAAAATAAAAAAATAAAATTATAATTTGTTTTACCAAAAAAACAAATTTTTCACATATATATTTTTTCAAAAATCATGTTTGGTTCAAAAATTACTTTTTATAACCAAAACTTCTTTTTGGGATGGCCGAAACTAGAGTATAAAAATTTCCGGGGGAAAGATTATGGGGGTCCGCGGAATTTTTTTTCAAATTATAATTCGTACTTTCGTGGACTGCTATTTTTGGGGGGGAGAGCCCCCCCAAAAATACGCCGCAAGCAAAAATTTAAAAAATCGGTTTTTTTGAGGCGTTTTATGAGTTTTTGAAAAAAAATGGAGGCTTAATGCAATACCAAAAAAATGTTTTTGGTTTAAATCGAAAACTAGAAAACGGGAAAAATAATTAGAACGCTTACGTCCGACGAATTTAAAAAGAGTAGGCCCATATTTTAATTGTGTAAAAAACGTTTTCCTCTGGTATAGGTTATTTCACTCTTATTAAAAACGCAAACAAAGTCCCGAAAACTGCCCTTAGTAGAGAAATTTTATACATGACCTTGTATAATGGGGGGGCTATGGGGGGCCCCCCAAGTAATGGGGCCGGAGCGCACAGCGCCCTAAAAAATTTTCTATTCTATGTGGTTGAAGTATTTTAAAGAGTTTTGGGGTTTTTTTTAAATTTAAAAAAAAAGTGGTGATGGGGCTATTTGCAAACAAAGTGGTTATCCGATTTTTTTCCCGGGTTACCAACCCCTGGTTACGGCGGGCTTCTTGGGAATGAAAGTTTTTTTTCAGTCTATTCCAGAGCAATTTTTACGAAATTTTTTAAAGTCAAAGGAAAATGTCTGAAAGTTGGTTGAAAAGAAAAGGAACTTGAATAAAAAAAGGGGAAAAAATTTTTGGGGAACAGACCTTACAAAGGGTCCCATTTGGCGATTATTTAAAAATTTGAGTCAATAAAAAATTAAAGTTCTAGGTGCAATACTTTGAGCTATCATTTTTTTAATTGTTTAAACACTTCTTTGTCTCCGCTCGAGTATCTCTTCTATATACCGTTTTCTTTTTTCCTTTCCAAGTTCTATATTTGATTCATCTGAATTCATTTCAATTATAAATTTTATACCTATTAATTAATATGATTCTTTCTTTTTTGTTTTTTTTATTGTCCTTATTTCGTGTTCAGGTTTATGGTAGGTCCAACAGACCCAGTTGTAGCTCAGTCCTGTTTGGTTCCCAAACGAAAACCATGTCAACGCAAAACGATTATTCGGCCACTATTACAATTTAGATGAAGCTCATCTAAGACTTAGAAACGACCCAACCTTGACAACGAGTTTTATCTTTTCAAATCATCAATCTGGAGAACTTGTGACTGTGGTTTCCTACGACGAGCCCTTTTATTTATTTATTATTTATTTATTATATAAGAGTCTCGTACAGCACAAGTACCATTTTACATAGACAATCCTAAAAAAATATATAAATAAGTAAAATTAAAATTACAATTAATAAACCTAAAAATTACAAACAATTAAAATATTAATTAACAATAAACAAATATATCAAAATTATAAGTGCAACATACATAAGAGTTAAAAATGTTTGAAAGAATAGAGGGGGAAATGCTAATGACCTTCAAACTGCAGTCCAATCACGGATTGATTTTTTGAAAGTATTAAAATCAGAGAATATGTCGAACTTTGTTAAATTAGGTAAATTATTATAAAAGGAAGGTAAACGAAAGGTGATTGATCTACGGGTAATAGAAAGTCTAGGTCTAGCTACATGGAAAAGGTGCGTAAGCCTAGTAAAGCGGGATGGAACATGAAGTGGAAACATGGAGACAAGACTGGTGGACCGGAAAATTCCATTGATGATACGGTGCAAGAAGGACATGTCATAGCGTTTTCTTCGAGTGGCTAGATCTGTCATGAAAAGTTCACTCATAATTTGTTGACGAGACCAGGCATTAAAAGCTGGGACACGATGACGTACAATTGCACAGAAAAATGAAAGTACTCTATCTAATTTTTGAACGAGTGAGCGTAGCGAACGTAGTGATTTCCATTCGACTTAAACGGCCCTAATTGTTTTTCTGCGTGCGTGCGTGTGTGTGTGTGTTGTGTGTACGTTGAAAATCAGCCGAATCGCTGAACAGATTGCGCTGAAATTTTAAACAGACATCCGGTACGAGTTTATTAAGAACTGCTAACAAATTCAGCAAGATTCATTGCGATTTAAACCTACAAGAAATGATAAACTGAAAATAGACTTCCAATGTTTAGAAATTATTTTAACGACAATGTTTTAGATTTTGAAAATATATTTTTTGTTTGTTTTTCGAATGGCCGTGTAATGCCGTGCCCATGCAAGGTCAGTCGAATGTTGGACGTCAAGGTACCCCCAATTCCGCTTATATGCAATGCATATTTTCACGTATTTCGTACTGGCTATGTTTACCATAGTAGGCCCTATTGCCACAGATGATGGACTACACTGCGTTATATGCATTTCAAAACATGTTTAATTATTTTTTAAATACAATCTAGAAATTACAAAATCTTTCCCGACCAGGGGATTGAACCCACGTCTCCCACATTTCGGCTACAAGGGCGCTTTAGCCAACTAGACTAGGGAAACGCCAAAGTCGTAGTAAGACGAAGTGAGCGAGTCATGTGGTGAGTACCCGCCGACCCGGGAACATTTGCATTTAAGTTGATAATTATATTCGTATAAATAATAGGGTATTGGTGGAAATCACTGTGCCGGAGGTTGCTGTTGTTGGCAGTCTTCACTGAATATTCCGTGTGACTGCCGGGTCTTGCTTAATGGTAGATTGTTGTTCCGGGAGTTGTGTAAAAGTTTAGGCCATAGTTTAGGCCAAAATGCTCCACTGTAGCCTATGATAGGCTATAGGGAGGTCTAAGGAAGGGAAAGAAAAGAAATGTTACCGGGGTATCAACACATGGCTCACTCACTCGTCCAACAACGACTTTGGCGTTTTCCCTAGTTTAATGTTGGTATCAGCTGATAATACCCAAATTGGAGTACAGTACTCCAATCACATTTAAAACACAGCCCGTGAAATATGATTTTAGAGCAGTTGGGTCACGAATATCAGTGAACCTATATAAAAAACCCAAAGGGACAGGCTTTTGAAGTTATTTTGGAAATGTGCTCAATGAAAAGGAAATTTTGAATCTAAAATGACACCAAGATCTTTCATTTTAGTAACTCGCTGAAGACTTGCCCCGACAAATTATAATTTAAACAAACTAATGGTAATTTCCGCAATGAAATTGTTAACAATGAGCACTTATCAGGATTAGGACGGAGGAAGGCCAATCCAAACACCACTGAGAAAACGCTGTTAATGCATCTTGAAGAACGATTGCATCCCCTAATTTCGACAAAATTTTAAAAATTTTTAAACAATCGTCAGCGTACAACAGAAAATCACAAGCAAACGGTTTTTAAAGTCTGTCTACAAGATCGTCTACAAACAACACGAAAAGGAGGGGGGCCCAATACACTGCCTTGGGGGACACCAGATAGCACTGGTAACCAAGAGGAAGATGAACCGGCAATAATTACACGTTGCTTTCGATCTGTAAGAAAATTCTCAATGAGCTTAAGGAAATTACCACTCACACCAAAACGCTCTTTGATCTTGTAAAGAAGGTGTTTGTGGCTTACAGAATCAAATGCCTTTGCAATTCAATGTAGGCACGTCCAGCTGGGATCGTTTTTTCCAGGGCATTAGTGGCATGATGTTGGAGGACTGCAAGATTGGTGAGACATGAACATTAAGGGAGAAATCCGTGTTGTTCAGGCGAAAGAAGTGGAAGAGTGTGGGCCAAGAGACGATGATGGACAATTCTTTCACATATGGCAGACAGAATCGGAAGAATTGATATTGGTCTATAGCATTTCACAGATGTTTTGTCTCCTCCCTTTAAAACAATGGTAGGGACATTTGCCTTTTTTCCAGCAGATGGAAAATTACCTGTCTTTAAAAATCTTGTTTAATATGACAGCCAAAGGTTGAGAACAAAACAGAGGAACATTTTTAAGAAATATAGCTCCAAAAACCATCGGGGCCAGTCGCACGACTAGATTGAAGATTATTTATAAGTTCTTTTACCTCAGAAGGTGTAGTAGATATGTATTAATACTGTGAGAGGAGGACTGTGGGGAGGAGGACATTAGATACCGGTATGTTAATAGGCACAGCTGGGTCAGAAGGAACAGTGAAATTGCCATAGAAATATTGATTAAAAGCTCAGTACGATCTAATTTAGAAGAAAATACATTGTTAAATGACCCCTTCAGGGGGAATTCTTTCAGTTTTTGCGACGAGAATTAATAAGAGTCCAAAACCTTTTAGGATTAGTTCTTTCATCATAGGTCATACGATCAATATAATCCTTATAGTCATTTCCCGAGACGTTGTTTTTGCAAGCCTCCGCAAATGCTCGAACATATGACGTGAATGTGGGCTAGGAAATTGCTTCCATTGTAGCCATGCCCTTTTTTGTTCTTGAGCGCCGTTAGCGTTTCACGCTGATACCATGAAGGAAACCCGGGCCGACTTTTGGGCTGCCTGTGTGGAACGTGGTCTTGAATAACATTTGGAAGTCCACTCGTAAAAAAATATGAAACTACATCATCAACATCCGGAATATCTTCCAATTGGTTCCACGGAAGAAGTGCAAAAAGCAAAGCCTTACATCCACCAACAGGTCCTATTCCACATTGGCACTTCTCTGAGGATATCATTGGACCAAGGTCTTCTAGGTTTAGATAGTGGCAGAAATGACAGGTCCAAAGATAGGTGATCGGAAGAGATGAAATTTCTGCCCGGGGAGCTGTCATTTTTATCGAGAGATGATAGAGCGAGGTCAAGAGTTTGAATGTTTTCTTGTGTTAGCCATATTGTACTGATTTAGACCAAGACCATCAATAAAATGCTGGATAAACCATCGTTCACAACCATCAGTTTCGTTACCAGTTTGTGGAGTTGGACCACTTGATTTGCAAATTGAAATCACCAACCAATATTATCGGCGCTCTAGGATGGAGCCTTTAGCACGGATTCTAAACATTGCTCAAGATCAACGTGGCTACCACTAGGGGTCTGTAGTAACAACCGATTAATATTTTATTATTTGGTGTGAGTAGCTCCACCCACACTATTTCACAATTCCTCTCAAGGTCCTTTCTCGTTTAGAGGCCAAGATAAATTTGTTCACTCCAATCATCACTCCACCAACCCGGGTAGCACGATCACGTCTGAAGAGCGTAAATGACTTACTGAGCGGGATTTCACAATTCGGTGTAGTGTCACTAAGCCAGGTCTCGGAGAAAGCAACGACGTCAAAAGATTCAAATTCCGGCCCGGTTCATTTCCATTCATTGAATTTATTGTTGAGACTTTGGGTGTTCGGTTTAAAAAAGGTTACATGGGAATTTTTCAATTTTTCAAAAAAAGCAGTCTTTGAAAGGAAGGGGGGCCGGGACGGGTCTTTCCAAGTTATTATACTGGGGGGATTTGGGGGAAAAAACCATATAAACATCAACTTTCACGAATTTTTAGGAGGTCGCTGCTACGTTTATCCCACCAATCCTGACCCCGGGGCGTTTTTGGGGTTCAAAAAACTAGGTTTTCCCCTGCTTTTTTATGAAAGGTTGTAACCCGTCCGAATTTGAGGGAAGGATGGGCCTCCCCGAAATAACAAAGTACAATCACACCGATGCAAGTTGGTTGAAACCTCCCGAGTATCAAAAACCATTTTTATGTAGGCCGGGGTTTTTAGGGGGTTTACTCTTTTTCCCTGCGCCTACATTACTATCCTATAATGCCGCGCAAGATCAAGTTTAAATTACACTCGCTCCATAAATATCATCCCCAACAGGTATAGGGCCAAGGTCGCACTGGACTGATTTTCTTTATGCTCGGGCGAAGTCCCTTCAGCTGTCAAACTGTGATACGTTTACAATGCGACCACCAAGCCTGCCCCTTTTTGAACCCACAAAAACGCCGGGCTAGGAATGGTGGGAAAAACTGAAATATCCCACATTCAATCAAAACTTTGAATTCTTTTTTGATTGAACTATAATTTTTTACTCCGAGATATGGACATTGGGAAATGTGTTTTTTTCAAAAATTTAAAACATATTCGAGTCAATTTTCTATTCTTTTAGTTTTCAAATAAGAAAATTTAGTTTGTCCCTTTGTTTTACTAAGTTAATCAAAAAAATAAAATAAGTTTTGCGCAAATGTTTAAGTTAAAAAACCAATTTGAACAAAGCAAATTCCCGATTTAAAAAATTTGGCCGGTTTTCCCCCTATAAAAAATGAATTCAAAGTTACATTTTTTTCCCCTTTTTCTTAAAGGCTCCTGAACAAACTCTTAAAAAACAGTCTTAAACTGGTGAATTTAGTAAACTTTGGTTCGGCGAAAACGAGGGGGCCGCCCCCGGGGGGGGGGGGACGAGACCGGGTTTTTTTGGTCAAATGTCAAGGAAACCCATGCCCCGTGGTTCGGGACAAACCCTTAAATTAAAGCCCACATCTCGGTTTAGGAGCTTGATTTGTTGTTAGTGACCCAATAAATAAATACATGATTAATGTTATCCTTAATTTAATGGGCAATCCTGATTTTTTCGGGGCGATACAAGACATATTTTTTTTCTAACTTAAAAAACTTAAAAAAATACAAGTAAAATAACAAGATGATTTCCAGCACAAAGAAAAAAATAATATGAATATTTGATGGAATATCAAAATTTCCCTTTACAAAAACCAATCTATACCATATATTTTTTATTTTTTTATTAAAAATTTTTTTTACCGCCCATAGGGCGGAATGCAGGGCAAGTGTGGCCCCGACACGTGATAACAGAGTTACAAGTTAAACATTACATGAAAAACAAAAAACAAAGGGGATCCTTAAAAAAAAAAAGGCCCCCCGAAAAACCTCCGTCAACAAAGGGGCCCACCCTTCGGGATAGGGGGGGGTCCGCCGTGGAGTGAAACCCGAAACCCC
>JAMZAV010012088.1:0-18967 GCA_024449915.1 Sweltsa coloradensis
ATTTTGATTTTTACAAAAATTATGATAGAGGCTGCCAAGTTGCTAACTGATTGTGAATGTTGTATGTATTATTCATGAAAATAGACATTTTATCAAATTAAAGGGTTATTTTTTACCTTATATTTTAGGCTGGTTGAGTATCGGGCCGCCCCGATATTTAAAAAACGTACCTGATTATTGTATTTAAAACAAATTTTTGGGTGAGGTGACGGCCAGAATTTACATACTTTTTGTGGAGTCCGGTCGGGAAAAAACATTACTCGTGTGCTCGGATACAAGATAACATGGCTGCTTGTAGAAAGGGGTGCTTCATATTTGACACAACTCAAAGGAATTCCAAATAGCATTAGCAATATAATTTTAATTATATTTTGGGGAAAATTAAACTTCAAACATTTTTTCGAAAGGCCTATAGGGCGATATTCAATCAAAATATCACTGCGATTTAAACCAAGCAAATTTCAACCTTTACCGATGTATGGGTCATCCAGGTTTGGCGTTGTTCTTTTAACGATAATCATCCCCTATGTTCGGTTCGAGTTCGTTTCTGGTTCGCTTCGAAATTTATAATTGTTTGAAGTTCGGTTTGCGGTATTAAAAAAATCCATATTCGTTTCACCCTAACCCCAAAACATAGTGTGATATGATAAGACAAAAATTTCTGATAACATATCATAGTTATAATTATGAAAAAACTATAATTTATTTTATACCCTATAGTAAAAAAAATTAACAGTGAGCAAAACCCGGAAAGGGGGGCGCCCCCGTCACCAAACGAAGCTTGTTTTCTTCGTAACAAATCTGCCCAGGGTGCAATGTATGCCCCTCTTCAGGTATCTAACAAGGTATATTGGAGTAAGGACATTGTTGAAGAGGTATCCAGGGGCTGTTTAAGGGGACTAAATTTCCCTTCATTTGCATGAACAACTCGGAAAAACTTCCCGCCAGGATTCCCCGGTTTCTCGACAGGATTTGACCCAGAACTCCCGAATCAGAGTTGCGCGGCTAAACGCTCGAGCCAACACTGTGGGCAACCAAAAGTAGATTCGTAGGAGCGCTGGTAAAGTCTTGTAGATCCAATGAAGTGACGATGGTTTTACCCACTATAGTTCCACAAAAAAGAGTATGCCAATGCACGCGGTTTGAGCGGGCCAATGACAGATCAGTATCTTCAAACTGGACCGCTGATTTGGGTGCAATCCCCCGCCGGTAACGTCACCATTGGCTTAGTTGATTCGGAACAACTATCGTATCTTCATCTATAATATATAGGCCTATGTTTTTATATTCAAAGCAATTTCTTTGCAGTTGTAAACAAATCCTAACAACATCAATGTGACCGCATGCTAGGTAGAAGAATCGTACCTTGAGAAATGCCTACAAACATTAGATATCCGGAGGAGGCCACCAATCTCTACCTTTTAGGCAAAATAAAAGCAGGAATAGCACTCATAGCAAAATTTTCGGCAGAGACTGAGAAGAACATATTCATAGCAAATCCACAGACAGACTAATTCTGCCCTTTGGGAGCCATTACCTTTCAAGAAAATACTGAGGATATCCTAGGGTTGTACAAACCCCTAGGTCTCAGTCAAATGAGTCTTATGTTGAGATGATTTAAGGTTGTTCCCAAAAAGGAAATCCCAGGGCGAGCGTTTAACCTCCGATGTTTGTAGGGTCAAAGAGTGCGGTAAATGACGTTTTTTGACGGTTTTAAGATGCGTGAGGTTTGTTTGGACTACTCATCGGGATCTGAATGACCCATAGAGAACAATTACTAGGGTAGAGACCAGCAACTCAATGCTTTCGAGAAGTACATTAAAGTTTCCCGTTTGACAAAACACTGCAGCAGAATTATCATCTTGAAGAGACTGGACCTTCGTAAAGTTCAGAATCATGGCGATATTATCGCATTATCACAAACGCGTCGGTTAGACCCTCCAGAATTTACAAAATCTTTGACTTGAAGGGTTCACAGACATTGACTGAAACTGTTCAGTGGTTTTCAAACTAAACAGTCAGTGGATGAAATTTTAAAAAACGCTATGTTTCGTAATAATATGAAGCAGGTCTTATAATGTTTTTCCGCAACAATGTCAATCAAAGCATGGGTTTCAAAGGAGGCCAGTTACTTTTGTAAGCCCGTGACCAAAGCTTGTTCGTCGCCTGTGAGTCTAGTAACTATCCCAAACGTTGCAAATAGAATAAGTCATGTGCAGCACGAGTGTTGACATTATTGCCTATCACTGACGATCGACAAGTTGTAACATGCGTTATTGTATTACAAAGTTGTCGCGACGATCGAAAGTTTAACAGCGTTATTGTATTTACAAAGTTGTCGCTGACGATCGACAAGTCGCTTGAGTTAGTCAATGAGGCTCCCAGTCGTGGTGCAGGTACGAGAATATGTTGTCGGGTGAAACACTGAGCTACTGGTTTACCGTCCCCTGAAGTGTTTGTTGCCCAAAGGGTTTTGAAACGAATAGCTAGATCTCGTCAAAACATTCCACTTCATCGTTAATAATTGAAACCACTCAATAATGCAAAACGTTATTTCCAGAAAATTGATACTTGTGACATTTTTACATAGTTCAAAAACAAACGACACACTCGATAAGGGCTTGCCTTCCTTAAAGATAAGAATAATATTATACTGTACAAACGTTAAAACGTGCAGAACGTTCACACTTTAAACAATAATATACTTTGATTAGATGCACATGTGACGGATCGTTGCAGCTTACATTGACATTTGTTTCAACATATACCTAAACAAAAGACATGGATCTATCTGTACTAGTGTACCAGAAGGTTTAAGCTTTTTGATCGTGCAGTATACACTTGAAGGAAGTTGCATGTCGCCTGAAACTCCCATGGTTCACTTCAACTCGCATGGGTTCGCCTGAACTCCTTGGGTTATTGAGGTACTAAATAACAGACTTGCCTTACGGGGAATACAGTTATTCAAATACATTTTCTTTTGAGGTACATAATTTTCATTACAGCCGAAACTCGATGTTTTTTTTTTTTTTTTTCAAATTGTGAATATAATTGTGAGTTGGAGCAACATTATCAGTTACATACATTTTGGAACCATAAGTTCAAGTAGAAATGACGAATTTTAGATTAAATAGACAAAAATTTGCATGTGAATACATTACTTATCAATTCGAATCAATGCAGTTAGACTCCTATGCAATGTGTTGATTTGAATCAACTTGTTGTAACATTTACGTTTGGAGAGAATTCCTTTGGATACAGCGCCAAGGTGAATATTTACAGATCGCCACTTGCAGTAAACATTTTACTTTAAATAACCTTAACACATTTTGTATATTACTATTATATTATAATATAACTGATAAGTAAAATGCTTTTTTACATTCATACTTTTCAAAATCATCCATTGTTAGAAACTTCAATTTGCCTTTGAGGGACTCACAGGGCTGTAACATGAAGTTTGAACTAGAACACCACTGACACCCCCCGGTAGAACAGTAAGAGAAAACCTAAGATTGATAATTAAATAAACAATTACACGTTAGTACTTAAACTTTAGTGCTTGATCGTTATTAACGAAATAACGCTTTAACATGCAAAAATTCTGGAAAACATCTAGTATATATTAGATAATGTGCACTTAAAATTACTTTTTTACTTCAAGTTTAGCTTTAAATATGTTAAGTACATTTTTGTATCGATCTCTTATACCTTTATCTAGTCTAATCGAATTCAGTACTGAATGTGTTTTAATTGGAAAGCTGTTTGTCAAGGTGCCCTATTTACTAAAGCTGTCGCTTTCGATCGCCAGACAACTTGGGAGAACTACTACCTCGAATATTTATCATACCAAAAAATTTTACCAATCTGTTGTATACAGTACGTGTGCATTAAAGGAACTTTCGCAGATGGATTAAAAGTGTGAAAAGATGTATTTTAGTGCAAGTGAAGCATATTATAGTGAATGGCTCCGATGCACTAACTTTTCGTTCGTTGTCAATCAAACAAACGTTAGTGACAAAATACTAGGGCATTAAAAGCCATTCACCTATAAGCGTTATTTGCACTAAACTTTTATAGCTTTTTTTAAATGGGAATAGAATAGGACACATTTAGCAGTTGGAACGTAGCCATTCGCTCGGACGGTAAAAATCCGACTATATGAAACTTTTCATAGTTGTCAATAAAGCATACGTCGTAGATTTTAAATATTTTATGTTAGTCGGCCAGGATATATCCACAAATGTGATCAATTTTAGACTTTAAGCCTTAAAAAACTGAAAATCCATTTTTTAAGTTATTTAAAAATAATTTCTAAAAAGGGTTTTTACTGTAGAGCCCTTTTGTTCCGTTTTCTTAAAAAACACCCGAATTGTAAAAAACTGTGGTGTCAGTGGGGCCGAGCGAACATGAGCATGTCCTGTATTCTTACACACTGACAGATGTAAAAAATTACATTTTTTTTGGTATGATAAAAATTTCTATTGGTATTTCTCTTCGGTTACAAGTTGTCATTCAGCACACATCTAGTAAGTAACCCCCGCAATAGCTTAGGGAGACAGGGTGGCCAATGGTTTCCGAGAAAACTGTCTTCAATGGCATTTAAACCCAGCCCATCGTTCCCAAAAATTTTTGATCACTTAAATTTCCCTCCTAATTCACGAAAGTTTACCACTTGTTTCTTTTTTTACGCATGCACGCCCCAAATAGCACTGGTGTTAAATTTTTAAAACGAACTGAATCGAACACAATCTCTCTATATTTTTTATAAACTTGAAATTACAAAATAAATTGTGACAGAAAACCTTTTAACTTCAAAAAAAATTTGCAACATTTTTTTTTATATCCCTTTAGACAAGGACCAATTTTTGAGAGGTTACATAACACGTTTTAAATATAAAAACTTCAACTTTTAAGACAAAATTTTAAAAAACCTATGAGTTTTCGGCCTAAAGTTGTTTGCTACAATTGAAACCAAAATGAGCGCGTCTCTAGATTTGTATTGATTTTGTTAGATGGCGTCAATGTCAGTGACACAATACAGACAACACGAAGTTTGAATGCTAATTTTTAGATTTCCCACATTATAACTCATACTCACAGTGGGATGGGAATTAAACTTGTGCACTGCACAGGCCAACTCTAAAGTCAGGTTTATTGACCAAGATGTGCCGCAGAGGTGGGTGGATTTTCAGTACCAAGGGTTTGACAGACTGACATCAAAAAGTAAATCAAGTTTTTTAATATACTGGACAATTCATACTTAAACTTCTTGCAAGGTACAAAGAGCAGACGAATTTGTTTGTCTTTCTAGACGATACATTTAATTTTGGATTCTTATAAGCTTTTACAGTAGTTTCTCTCCTACAGAGAAAGACAGAGAGAAAAGAAAGAGAAAGGGGTTAGAAGTTTCAGTCGTGTTCAATAATTCGTAAACTGTTCCGAAACGCGAAGGTTTCAACTGTTTTTGCAGACTGGTTTGAGAGATTTGTCTCTACATCTCATAGTTAACAGTCAATGTAGACTGAATGTGCTTTTGGATGCATAGATAATGCAAATGTAAACAACATAATGAATCAGTTTTATACTGTAGCCAAAATATTCTTAATCTGTCAATTGACAGTCTTCGTTATAATTGGTTTCAACCTATTTTCGAAGCCCTCCAAAGAGCGTTCGAACCAGCATCTTCAGCATCTCTTTCCTTAATTTATCCTTGTACATTATTCTCATGTCCCTTACCTTGAACGTGACTCCCCCTGTCCCATTTTCTTAATACTAGACTTGACTTCTCATGTCCCCTTTCCTTGTACGTGACTCCCCCTGTCCCTTGTCTTGAATCCTGGAACATGGCATCTCATGCCTTTTCCTTGAACGTTACTCCCCCTGTCCCTAAATCCTAGAACATGACAACTCTTGGCCAACCCTTGAGGTTCGAGCAGTTGGCAACGCTTGAGGCAGGTCCGTCATTACATCTCACTGCATCCTAGATAATAGTTCACGAACTCGCTTTTTTTTTTTTCCTTTTTTTTTTTTACCTGCCAGTCCTGCAAATTTTATTTGTGACCAGTCATTCCCAGACTGCTGCACGTTTTGGTGGCTAATGTACAACCGCGAAAGAGCCCTATTTTGTTAACTGCCCCTTTTACTGGTTATGGGAATGGAACTACTACCTACATCATGATTCATAACACTTACAATAACCATAAACAGATCTATTAATTACAAAGTAAAATGCTTGTATCCAACATAATAGGACGCAGCCGTAGCATAAGCAATGTCAATGCTGGTTTATCCGGAACATCCCCATGGCTCGAGGTTTGGTCGTAGGACTCCTTACATTAGTTATGGGGTTTGTGGAAATTCGCATTTCACCCAAATCTGTGAACCAACGTCGATCGTTCTGCTCTCTGGTGGTTACATTAGTTTTGACATTGCCTATTATGGCGAATGACAGAACAAAAATTATGCGGCGAGCTCATGGACCAGCAGAACTGGTGGAGGTACCTAGAAGGCAAGTGCCCCATCTACTTCGGACAATCACATAAGTTTATCACCATGCCATCTCCGCACCTTGTAATGCTAGTCCGACTTGGATAAGCCCCAGATCATCCGAAATAAACACTATATCTGATGACGGGGGCGTGGCTTTACTGCAGTCGTCCGTGTTTGCGCATGCGCACTGCCGTCGGACACGGGATCCACCTGCCTGATAAAGAGGACGATGCGACACGGCGAGAGCGATAGCGAGAAGGCGAAGAAGATGAGCGCTCTTGATGCCCGCCTTGCCGCCCTGGTGATAGACCGGATGATGGTGGTGTTCTTCACCTCGGACACGTTGAACTCTTGTTTGAGCCCCTTCAGGCTGAGTTGTGCTCGCTGGGCTCGCTGTCCAACGACGGTGATAAGGAGCGCTCTCTCTCGGGCCAGTACTGCGTTACCCGGCTGGTGTTCGCCATCAGGTACGTCACCCGTCCACATCATTACAAGACACATCAGACTTTACTACTCAATATAAATACTACCCTGCTTGAATTGTCCAATTTAAAAGGCACATCTATGGATCTTCTTTCTGGGTTGTCCCAAGCCAACCGAACCGTATTTTGTGCACCCGGCAAAAGATGTTTCAAGGTTGAGACCATACTTTTCAGATTTCTCTGAAAAATGTAATTTGAAAGCGGTATTGGTGAATCACTAACAATTTTGAAACTAAAGTACAAAGCCCTAATAAAGCACAATGGTACAGCGGATGAGACTGTGTAGGCTAGTGTACCTCAGAGTTATTGCATCACGGCGAATCCGTTTTCAGTCGCTACTTCCAATGATCCTCGAAGCTCAACTGGCTACAATCAAAATCGCTTGTAATTTATTAGACCTGACTTTCTTTACTCCAACACTTCTTTGGTAACTGAAAATGTTGCTTCATGGTCAAACAAAAACGTACATCGCTACATTATGTGCAATCTAAGATTTTGTTTGTTCTCCTTTACCGACCCACCATCATAGTATGCTATATTAACCATATTTACTATTGTGTGGGTAAGTTAAGTTGTAACATAATTTCAGAAAACAAATAACTACCTTCACTCATATATTAAACATTTAAATCATGTCAACTTACAAAAACGATTACATTTTTCAAGCAATATTACCAGCATCGGGTTCTAGTTGACTATTTAACTCAAATACTCTTTGTCTGCAAGGATGGTCTTTCTGAATTCTGAAGGTTGACCACAGAGCAAATTATTTTTTCGAGGAAGATAAATGACTTTAAACAAAAGGAAATAATATTTTCTGGGGTCGTGTGAGAAACACCAAGGGAAAATTAACAGTCCGATCTTCAGCTTACTCGTCCTGTTATAAGCAATATCACGTCACTGTAAATGATGTTCTCTGCTTCCCGTGTGCGGTGTTAGGTTTCACTGTTTTTGAGATTTAATCTGTCCAAGTAATTATGTTAAGGCAGGGTTATTCTACTGTAAATACTTGGCGGGGTGGAATCACCTGGTGATCCGATTCCCCCACCACCCTTCATTTATGAGCTTAACTATTGGGTTTGGTGGAATTGATTGTGCATGATGAACTTGTTGGGGGGGGGGGGGGGGAGACTTTTCTATAATGACTTATCATGTAAAATAACAAAAGTAACTAGGTTTTAGTACCGGCCTACTTTCAATGATTTAGAAAACTAACGGTACAGGCAAAATATCTGGCGGTTCGAAACTTGGAGATAAGTTGCACTGTTGCACAGAAACAGCGTGTGCTGTTTCTTTACCAATGTGCCTCAATCGCATGCTAATTATGTGTGTGTTGTACGCCCACCTGCAGGTTGTAGAAGGGGAGCTATAACCCCTGAACCACTTGAGAGCGCTGCCTCTCCAGATGTTCTCTGACCGGGACAAGGATGTGTTCGCTCGGTTGCTTGTCTTCATGCTGAGCACCCAGATGTCCAGATACATTACAAGCGATCAGTAGCAAGTCTGGTGCTCGGCCTCGTCACCTTACAACCACTCGATATTACGCAGAGAAAGCAGCACCAGGCAGAGGCAAGCACGATCAGTAGCAGAGTCTGGTACTCAGCCCCGATCACCCTGGAGAAACATCTCGATATTACGAAGAGAATCAGCACCAGGCAGAGGCAAGCGAATCAGCAGCAGAGTCTGGTGCTCGGCCTCGATACCTGGAGAAACAACTCGAATTAACGAATGAGATGCAGTCACCAGGCAGTAGGCAGCGATCAGCAGGAGCAGCTTGTGCTCTGCCTCAATAACTAAGGTCCGCGTTAACGTTAAATTTAACGCTTCCACGTTAAAAATTACCGCACGTTAGGTTAACGCGCGATTCCCTAAAACAAAACTGTAAGTGCGTTTTTAACCGTTCTCAAAAAGCGCGTTACTAGCGGGGTAGCAGACAGGCGCCTTTTTATTATTAGTTTGGCATTGTTCTCGCGGAGGCTGTGGTTATCTCGATCATCGGCCAATGAACACGCTGGAATAAAGAGTAACTTTAAAAGCAAAGATGTTGTGTGAATAGTAAGACAAAACCACTTCTTTATTCGCCATTGAACTCTTTGCGTAATTGAGGTTATGTTTATTACATTGTCTAATCTTTGTTATTACTATTTGTATACTGTTTAAATGCAGTATATTGTACTTAACTACACTTAAAACGATAGGCTATATTAACCCGAAATTAATTATTTAGATACTATTACTACCAATACGATTATTAAATGCTTCAAAAATTGAATTGGAGTGAAAAACGTAAACAAACCGTCCATTTTTTAACGTATGCCTAAAGGCAGGGGTTTGGGATCGCGTTAAAAATGACGTACTTGTTAACGTCCGCTGACGATAAAATTCGTTAGTGAATCACAAACTCGCATGTTATCTTTAATAACGCCAAAGTGATATTTAACGTTAACGCGGACCTTAGAGAATCGGCCGTGCTGCGAGAACCCAGATTATATGGCCAATACTGTGGTATTCCATATAGTAGGGGAGCATAGGTAATTCCGTGCCCGCAACGGTAAGACTATGAATGTTGTTATCATCGTTCGTATTGATCCATAGATACATTTCTATAGTGAGAGTCTTGATTTTTTGGCCGAGACCGGCATTTTTAAAACAAGATGGCCGCCGCTATCGAATTTTAATAGCGTATCTCCATAAGTATTTGACCGATTTCAATTTCAAAGGTACCTTCGAAAGGTAAATATAGAAATTCAAATAAATGTTTACAAATTTAAAAAAAAAACTCCAATATGTTGAGGTTATGTTTTACAAAAACTTTAAACTGTTTTACTTTACAACTCTCTCGGGTAGGGAACGATATTAGTATTAAAAACGTTTAAACATTTTCTTAAGTTCATTTTTCGTGATTATTTTAGTTGTGTTTTTAATGATCCATGTGCATTTTATTTTTCTTGACAATTATAGCCTGAGTTTTTTAATTGAAGCGATGCTGTGTAGATGAATATAATGCTACGACGGTGTGATTCTTTAATGTTTTCGAAATACATTGGTCGAGACAAACAATCGGTGAAACATTGAGATAATTTGGTATCACTCGATTCGTTATGAACCGAACTTAAACAATTTCGATTAAGTAAATTTCGATTTTTTTATCTGAGACCTTCCCTGGGCTAAAAACCGATGGCCGCCGTCCATTGAACATTTAACTAAATATATTTGAAAGTATTTCGCCGATTTCAATTGTAAAATATACCGTTGCAGGTAATAAAAAGAGCTTATAAAACGATATACCAACAATTTTCCAGAAAGTTTAATATTTGAGGTTATGTTATGGTTTGATTTTTAGTAATTTTAACGATTTTTTTCAGAGCGACAATAGGTGAAACAACTATGTATGGGGTATCAATCGATTCGTTTATGAACCGTGGATTTACAACAATTTTTGATGGAAAAATTTCGATTTTACTGAGCTCTTCCATGGCAAAAAAACAAATGGCCGCCGCCATGAACTTTTTTGACTCGCATATCATTTAAAGTATGGTACCCCAAATTTTTAATTTCACTGTATACCGTTGAAAAGGTAATTAAATGACGACTGTAAACTATATATTTATTCATTTGTTGAAACTTTTAATATTTACTGAGGTTATGTTACAAAAACATCAATTATTACCACAAGCTTCGTCATCGTTATGGATCTTATTGCGCAATATCTACATGACCAAAACGGTTTTTGAATATGTTTGGCTTGTTTATCCGTACATATCTTTTTATGTATTCAATGATCCTTACATTTTATGTTCCGACAAATCATCCCGAGTAATGTATTTGAAGCGACGGCATGTTAGATGAATAATATAATGCATCGAGTTTTTGATCTTGGGTTTGAAACACATTTCGTTCGAGGCACAATAATTGATTAAAGAATTATTATCTGGTACAATCGATTGCGTTCTGGAAACGTACTTTACATTTTGATGAGGTACCCTCGCAAAAAACAGTATGGCCGCCGAAAAAAAAAACATTGTAAGATATATATTTTTCTAAGGTAATTGACAGACCAATTTCAAGGTACCGTAGTAAGTAACTAAGTAGCAAAAAAATTATAATTATGAATTTTCACGAAACTTGATAAAATATTTACTGAGGTTTATCTTGTTGTAGGAAACTATGACGCTGTTATGTTGGTACCATAGACATGAATTTAAAAAATTTCCTCCCTCCACCGGAAATTGAACCTGGGAACCAGCTGAAACAGTATGACATTGACAGCCTAGATCTCTGGGTGTTTCTAATTCTAATATTCACATCATCCATCAAGCCCAGCCCAGATCCTATCAGTAGCGTCACATAATACGACAGAATAGTACACAGAATAGCTGATGTGAAATCATGCTGAAGAAGAATTTAGGGGGTATTCTAGGTAGATTTTGCTCAAGCAGAATGGTTTCCAATAGACAGTTCAAAAGGCCCTCAGACGACAAACTAACTCGGAAAAGATGTAGTACAGTAAACGAAAACCACTTGCAACTGCATATTGCCGTATGTTAAAAGAGAAACGGACCGAATAGGAAAAATTCTTGCCAAACAAAACATAAAACACCGACAGAAAGATAAGGAGATTTGTTAAGAACTAAGGACCACATCCGCCTAGTAAGGTAGTGGCGTGTTGAAATCACCATGTGGGAATTGTGACAGTTCTAAGAGGGTCAAGCATGCAGGACATGTTTCAAAGTCAACAGGAACACAGGCTAGCTGAGTTAGTTAGTTTGTCTCTGAGGGCCTTTGCATGATGCTATTTGGAAACATTCTGCTTGAGCACATCTTCTAGAATACGAATTCTCTTCATCATGATTGCATCAGCTATTCTGTGTACTATTCTGTGTATTATGTTTACGCTAGTGGATCGAATCTGGGCTGGGCTTGATGAGGATGGTGGTGAATAATTAGAATTCGCAACACCCGACTAGGCTGTCAATGTCATACTGTTCCAGCTGGTTCCAGGTTCAATTCCGGTGGAGAAATTTTTTTGTAATTTATTCTATGGTCCAACATAACAGCCGTCATAGTTTTCCTACAACAAGATAACCTCAGTAAAATTTTAAGTTTTCGTGAAAAATTGCATATTATAAATTTTGCTCTTTTAGTTACCTTCACGGTACCTTGACTATTTGGTCTGTCAATTTGCTTAGAAAATATATATCTTACAATAGTTTTTTTTCGGCGCCTCTTTTTTTTGCGACGTGGGGGGAGGGAGGGAGGGGTTGTGTTACTCATCAAAATTGTTAAAGTACGTTTCATAAGAATCGATTGATACCAGAATACATAATTCTTTAATCAATTATTGTGCCTCGACGAAATGTGTTTTCAACAGCAGAATCAATACTCGATGCTATATTATTCATCTACACATGCCGTCGCTTCAAATACATTATCCCGGGATGTATTTGTCGGAACATAAAATGTAAGGACTCATTGAATACATAGAAAGATAATGCTACGATAAACAATCCAAACATATTCAAAAGGGGGGGCCGTTTTGGTCATGTAGATATATGCCCATAAGAATCCATAACGATGACGAGTGTGTAAATAATTTATGTTTTTGTACATAACCTCAGTAAAATTAATTTCAACAAAATGATAATATATCAGTTTATTTCGTCATTTAATTACCTTTTCAACGGTATACGTGAATTAAAAATTTTGGGTCATAACTTTAAATGATATGGCGAGTCAAAAGGTTCATTGGCGGCGGCCATCTTGTTTTTTTCCAGGGGAAGGCTCAGTAAAAAATCGACATTTTCCCATCAAAATTGTTAAATCACGGTTCATCACGAATCGATTGATACCCCATACATAGTTGTTTCACCTATTGTGCTCTGAAAAATCCGTTAAAATTACTAAAATTCAACCAAACATAACCTCCAAAATATTAATTTTTCTGGAAATTGTTGGTTATCGTTTTAGCTCTTTTTATTACCTTTTCACGGTAATTTACAATTGAAATCGCGAAATACTTTCAAAGATATTTATTAAATGTTCCAATGACGCGGCCATCTTGTGTTTTGCCCAGGGAAGGTCTCAGTAAAAAAACGAAATTTTCTTAATCCGAATTGTTAAGTTCGGTTCATAAGAATCGATTGATACCAAATAATCTAATTTTTCACCCAATTGTGTCCTCGACAAAATGTAATTTGAAAACATAAAGATCACACAGTAGTAGCATATACATTCATCTACACTACCATCGCTTTCAATTAATAAACTCGGCTTATGATTGTCCAGAAAATTAAATGCATGGATTCATTAAACACACTTAAATAATCCACCAAAATACAACTTAACAAATGTAAAACGATTTTACCTAGTAAATATCGTTCTCAACGAGAGTGTAAAGTAAACAGTTAAAGTTTTTGTAACAATACGTCAACATATTGGATTTTTTAATTTGTAAACATTTATTTGAATTTCTATCATTTACTTTCGAAGGTACCGTTGAAATTGAAAATCGTCAAATACTGACGGAGATACGCTAGTTTAAAATTCAAAAAAGCGGCGGCCATCTTGTGTTAGATATGGCGTTCTCATCAAAAAATCAAGACGCTCACAATCAAAATTGTTTATCTATGGATCAATACGAATCGATTGATACCAAATACATAGCTATTTCACCTTAAGCTGCCACGGAGAGCATGTTATCATACCCTATGCTCCCCCACTCAACCGAAAGTTTATGAAGGTGTCAGTTTATTTCTATATTGGATTTATTGGTTTTCTACCGATTTTTTTTAAACTGCAATTTCGAGATGAAGCATGAATGAAATATATTTCATAGTTATATTTATGAAATTGCAATAAAAAGCATTGCATAGTCTATGACACCGAAAGGCTTACTTGTTAAGAGTCCTAGGGGTGTTGAGTTGTGATTGGCTGACCGTGAGCTAGCAAAGCAAAGTCTGCCTAAAACCCAGTATTCAATGCGTTGAGTGAACAATAAATTTTACTGCCAGGCAACTTTTATCACTGAGGGAACCACCAATCGAATCTATGAATTATTTTGCAAATGGTATATGGAAACAAAGTTTTAAGCAAACATAGAAACTCTCGGCCTAAGTATCATTGGGATTAAGACTCAATTTAAAATTCAGTCTAAGTGCATAGTTGAGGACCAAAGGTAAATAACATTGAATCGTGCTACAATGATCATACATATTGTTTTAGTATTTGATTGAATTTTGGTCTTAATACGCAAGTAAGTAGGTGGTTAAGATTCTTATGAAATGCGTATTAAATAGTGCAATCACAGGATAATATAGAGAAAGATATGTGCTAAAACTATTAAACCAATTAATATTATACTAGTAGAAGACTTTGTCGGTGCGCGGGATATGTTGTTTAACCAATATAATGTGAAAGTGTAATCCAAGCAATGCCCGTGTGAATCCTTCCAACCTGCAGGATGGTTTTGTCTCTCGTCGCCAGATGTCGATTCCCGTCGCGTTGCCGTAGAGCGTTTTGAGCTCAGTTGCCCCGCGCCTGCAGTCGCTCGGCTCGCCGGCGGTGATGCTGTAACTAGACTGTGGGCGTGGAGCTGCCAGCCGTTAGGGCTGGCACAGGATGTAGACGGTGCTGCCCGAGCTGGATAGCGGAGGGACTTGGTACTCGCGCAGCCTGGCACGGGTGCCCTCCGCGAATGGTCACCTACAACGAAATGGATAAATTTTTGTTTGAATTATTTTGCCTTTTTTGATAGTGCTTACTAAAAATATAGGTATGATAACTCTAATGGGTATTCTCTCCGCTTATCTAAAAAAAATCAGTTAACAGTAATAAATATTTTATAATAATTGGGTCCACCCGGACCAGAAAAAAAATATCAAACTTGGTAGTTTTCGAGTTGTAGAGGCGATATTTTTATGTCTCCTGAACTTGAGGATTTGGTGAAATAAATAAATATGTTGCATATTATTGAAGTACTTCCTTCATTTTTCTTTAATCTCTGCGTTGTTTTTGTAATTTTGGACAAGTGGTTCGCACATATGTTTAATTGCCAAGGCAAGAGGGGTGGTAATTTCGACCGCAAATTTTGCGTTTGGAGCGTGTATTTCTGCACAATTTCCGTCAACAGATTTCTTAAGTAAAGTTTGGATTGGGTAGACTCTAGTATCTGTGGTTAACAAAAGCCACTCAGGTTTAACGACGTCTTTAAAAATTTCAACAAACGCTTATTATTAATATAATTTATCTAAAAATTCAATGTTAAATCCCATGTACAAGACAACAAATTTTTTAACAGTCATGGAAGGTAGTTTATGCGCGAGAGATTAAAAGAAACTAGTGAACCAAGATATGTTTGGGGTAACCTGTATTACCCCTTTAAATTAACGCTGCACAAATTAAGAGAATTGGCTTTGTAAAATATGGTACACAGTATTTAGTAGACAACATAGCATAAAAAATTGCGGCAGTTTGTCCAGTGAGTGCCAACTTAATGTTTTTATTATTATGAGCTGTCTGTAAAATATCATTGAAAAAGTAACAAGCCCCGGAATGAATCAACACCCCTTGTTATTAATATCAGACAAGATGGCTTACCTGATTATTTTTGGACTCTAAGGACTTAAATAAAGTTTAAAACACGCATAAAATCAAGTGGATCCCGTACCAACCTTAAGGTAATGACAACATTTTATTTTTTAGGTAAAAAGGGAATTTAGTGTTGATTAGACATGATTGTAGGTTCCTGCATATGCCATTACCAGAAGAAAGTACAAAATATGACATCATATCCCATTTGGTAATACAATTTACGTGCTTACCAATTGAATCTGTCGGCACCTGAAGTGGTTTCAGACATCAAATGATAAATGATTCGTGATCTAGAAAATGCTCAAGTAACTTTGATAATCTCATTTTATCGGGAGACAAATGTTGAAGATACGATAAGCGAATATCTATAGTGTATTTGACAAAGCTACAAAGGTAGGAGTAAAGTGTTACAAATCTATGTTTCAGTATTGTGTAAGCGAAATGGGTGGGTGCGAATAAGCTCATTCCTGACAGACAGCATGCGCCAAAAGTATTGGAAAAAAAATGATGCTGTCTCTAGATACAAAATATGATTTATTGCACTTTCCTCAACTCTTGCAACTGCCCTTTCAGTATATTGTTTTCTTAAATTATTGTCACCTTGTGCTGTGTCCAGTGAGAGGTCTTGAGGTCACCTCCCAGATTATCAGGGGCTGGTGCTGATGTCCAAGGCCACTATAAGCTCCCGTTCGTGTCGCCCAGGCAACAGGTTGACCCTTGGGTCTCCCAGTAGCGTCAGAGCCTCGAAGCCCGGACAGAAGGCCTGGGAGCTCTTCGTAGTAGGGCTCGCCTGCGGCTATAGAATTACAATTATATGTGTGGCGATCGCTATTTTGCTAGTACCCCCTAGCAAATACTAAATCTAGCTTTACGTAGCTCTAGTCTATCATATAATTACAAAATAAAAAATAAAAATAAGTCATATTTAGAATCTAATGGCTACCCACTGTAACATAACTGATTTTCAGTGCAGCAGACCAATAAACCCTTTAGGCGCCGACACCCACGACAAGTGAACAATGACCAGCTAGAGAAAGGCATACTTTAAGTAGGAAATACTGATCAATGAAGCTGGGCATGATTCCACTCGCGGACAGCGATTATTCAAGACTTTTCAGAACTACCAAAGAATTTATTATATGCCTTGTTGCTAGGACGGTTCCAAAGTCACCGTTTACACATTCCTTCGCTACAAACCGATGGACTTAAGACCACATCAGAAGTTTAAAAACTTCTGCTTAAAGAGGAGTATACGAACCCTGGACCTTCTGCATAGAAAGAAGAGCTTCTAGCCACAAGACCAAAGGTTGTATTCATACAAATGGCTGTTCTACTCATGATGAGAAAAAATAGTGCATGAACACATTATTAAAACGCGTTCACACTGATAGGACGCGAGTCAAAAGTGAAACCTCAGCAGGCGCGTAGGAACTTCTTTTCCTGTAGGGATCATCATGAGCTGTTTTAGTTTCTTTTTCATTCTGCATTTTTTCAGCTATAGCCACAAGTCATAATACGTCCCTAGGATCAAAAAGACCAATGTTTTCTGTCAGTCTGTATTCGAAGACTTACTGCTACTTGGTTTTTAGTTGTAGCCTCTTTTTAAGTTGGGGGGTGACGGGAAGAAGTGGGGCCCGGGAACTACCCCGTGACCTCCTACCTACACCGCTGAACCTCAGTCCCCGCCATCAATCTGAACCTTATTTATCATTTACTTATTATTAGCTGTTGACTATTGATATAATATTACGCAGACGCAACACACACAAAGCGCCCGGCGGATGAAACTGCTACCATGGCGACGATCTCCGTGGCAACCGCGTCTAGTGACGCAGATGTCCGAGAAAAACACTCCATCAAGAATAGATTGACAGACTAAAAGTCACTGCTGTCTCTTGCTGGCGCACAGGTGAAATACTAGACGCAGCGTATTATAGCATGGCATAGATCAGGCTATTATTCTTTCAATTAATAATATATACTGTTTCCACATGCACATCGATACATGTAAGTGAAAAATAGAAGAAGTAAAGAAGAGAATAAGAAGTGAAGCTATCAACATTGTCAAAGAACAAAAAAAAATCGTATTTAGAGGTTTTCCACTCAGCCACCCACATCAGTGATTTTCAGTGGGGGACATGAGGAATAAAATAAAATTTAACAATAATTGTAGATTTTCATGTTTTGGATTCTGCCAAAAGGTTCCAAAACATCAAACTCGCTGGCAGAATATGATAGCTCTACAATTATTTTTAGAAAAGTGTCAAATAAGGGGCACACATAAATTACCTCCATTGTCAATTTTACTATGTTTATATACTCATTCTAACTGATTGTAGGAAACGGATTCAGACAAGAATGGGTATTCTGGGAAACAGAGAAAGACCCAGAAACCAGACTCATAACCATTTGTTTTGTTACTCAAGCGGTAATACGTGAAATGAAGAAATTCAATTCAGTTTGGAATTTTAATGTGTACTCCCGCATTCGACGGAATTACCAGTGTTCAGACTTTTAAAAGTATAATACATTCGTTTGAAGTACCCACAAAATAGTTACTTTTTAAGTTACATGTATTTGATGTTGAAGGAACGCATTCCCATAAAACATCGCGTTTCTTTAAAGGAGTTCTCCCCCTACCCCCACTTCTTCCCCCACACATTTAATATAATCTTCATTGCTTACAAAATAAAAATCATCGCATTCGACGGAATTATCAGCTTGTTCAGACTTTTAAAGGTATAATACATTCGTTTAAAGTACCCACAAAATAGTTACTTTTTAAGTTACAGGTATTTGATGTTGAAGGAACGTATTTCTATATAGCGTTTCTATAA
Organism: Sweltsa coloradensis; assembly: GCA_024449915.1. Taxonomy (NCBI): domain Eukaryota; kingdom Metazoa; phylum Arthropoda; class Insecta; order Plecoptera; family Chloroperlidae; genus Sweltsa; species Sweltsa coloradensis. The sequence goes on from JAMZAV010012088.1 coordinate 18,401, forward strand.
AGGGGTTCTCCCCCCACCCCCACTTCTTCCCCTTCACATTTAATATTATCTTCATTGCTTACAAAATAAAAATCAAGTCGCGGAAATATAATTTTGTTACATGTAAATCACGATATCCTGCAATTATTGCTTCTTCCATTTGTGAATGAATTAAAGTAAAGCAAAAGCAATGCACACACCGTTCTGATGATGTTTTCTTGCATACAATGGCCCCTCCCCTCGTCATGTGTGCTCCGCCCCCTTTCTCTGTGGTGACGCCTCCCTGTTTCAGTCACATGTGACCTGCTCTACGTTCCGCACTAACCCACACCCTGCTAATTAAACAGCAGCAAGTGAGCCGATAATAATGTGACCTCTTGTCATCTTTTTTGAAACTTGTAAACCATTTTTCACCTCTTTGTATACCCTCAACCAGAAGTAAACCAAGGACTGGGTATGGTGGATACAACTAGACCCCTTAATTTACTCATGGTCTAAGGTGTAAGTTATTATACCAGTTAATTGGGAACACTCACATTTCCAAATGAGGACCTCAAACACAGGCGTGCAACCAGATTTCCCTTTTAA
>JAMZAV010012089.1:0-16534 GCA_024449915.1 Sweltsa coloradensis
CTTTTTCCTTGATTCTTCTAGGTGGCGTACTAGTGACCGAATTCTTGTGCGACTTTCGTTGCCATGTAACGTTACTTTTGTTAAAATGTATTTCTATCTACACTACTTATCGGATCAAAATAAAATTACATATTCGTGACCGGACGGACATTCTAATGATTTGGCTACCTCAGATTTGTCGCCGTTTAGTTTTAAAAAAAACTTTAGATTAACTTTATAACTTTTTGAACGATTTTGCCACAAAACTAATGGCATTCAATCGGGAACGAAACTTGCGGATGGTCAAAATTTCAACTCGATCCGAGCCTCCGTTTGACCGCTATCATGAGCCAAAAAAGCTGAGCGACTTTCCGTTGCCATGGTAACGGGACTTTGTTATAATGTAATTTCCATCTACACTACTTATCGGATCAAAATAAAAATAACATATTCGTGATCGAAAGGACATTCTAAATGATTTGGCCACCTCAGATTTTGTCGCAGTTTAGTTTGAAAAAAAAAACTTTCGATTAACTTTAATGTAACTTTTTAACTTTTTGAACGATTTTGCCACAAAACTATACAGCAACCCGCATAGGTGGTATGTACATGTGTGCAAATTTCAGGTCGATCAGAGAAACGATGCGACCTGTATCGAAGCAGTAACAGAAAAAAAACAGACATTCGAGCCATAAGAGTCAAGTGGAGACGCTCGCTTCGCTCGCTCAATCAAAGCTTTTCAAGAGTCTTTCGAACAATTGTTTAAAATTAATTTTGTGGCCAGCAGAGGTCAATGAAAGTCAATTAATACTTTTTCAATATAATTTGGTAAACGTTTTTCTATTGGCACATAATGTTTGATGATTGTCTCAATGTTATAAATAATTAGTAAATAAGCCACACTTGATACTGTATAGTCCCTAAGTCAATCATGCAGAAAAAAGTTATTATTACAATCTGTAGGCCATGAACCTACGTGTATGTAGTAAAAAATATTATGTTTACTTACGTCTAGGCGCACTCAAATCATGTTAGTAATAATGTAGTTCGCCGATAGAGGTTTCTCACGTACTACGCATCGAGACTATATTTTGAGACGTACCTGGATCAAAACCCAGACTTTAAAATCCTTACTGAAGATTTAATTCGTGGATTTCCTTAAATATTTTCGGTAAAATCTCAGATTAAGCCCCATAATATAGCCCTTGGATATGTTTATTTCTATCAATTTCCACCCATAAGTAGTAGGCATTGTGATTGTCTACGGGAAGATTTTATTTCGCAAAACCTATTACCTAGGTGCCCGCTTTAAGGTACTATACACCCAGGTGGTATAAGGGTAATTTGACGGAAATGTTTTTTGTATTAAATTTATGAAATCCTTTTTCTAACTAAATTTATTATAAATTTACTTGGTTTTTAGGCCGCGGAAGTAGTTTCTGGACTTATTTAATCACTTTTAGTTTGCTTGAATCGTCGTTTTGGTACTAGTTCACTTGGTGCGGTTATACTTTTCAACACCGCTTTTTTCAAAGTAGAAGTCCGTGACTGAGGCTACGAAGCCTCCTTGCCGGTGCATTAGTGAGTCATAATGATGCACTACGCCCGGTAGAATGAACACTGCACACACACTATGAACATAATACACGGTATAACACTAGACATCGTCGTGCAACCCCTAGCTGCACGCCGCGACCTCCACAACCGTGGAAGGTCCGTGACTGAGGCTACGAAGCCTCCTTGCCCGGGGTGCGTGGTCAATGTGTACTACGCCCTAGAATCACATCCCACCACACTATGAACATAACACCGGTATAACACAAACATCGTCGCGCAGCCCTACGCACGCCCGCCCCTCCCTCAAACCGTGAAATCCTGCTGAGGCTCGAAGCCCCCTTTCCCGGGTGGCATCAGTGATATTGATGGCACTACGCCCGGTAGAATCCCTGCACCACCTATAAACAAAATACAGGGTTTTAACACTAACTCCTCCGCTAGCCCTACTGCACCCCGCGCCCCCCCTCAACCTGGAAGGCCCGTGACGGGGCTACGAAGCGTCCTTCCCCGGTGCTCAGTGAGTCATATGATCTAGGAATTGGGGAGGGTTCCCTAGCTGGTCAAACCAGGAACCCAAGTCTTGAAACCACTCGTTTAACTCACCACGTTCTGAGTCGGAAATTCCCCAAGTCGCTAAAATTGCCAAAATCGGTATTTTGGGGGAAAAGTTCCGAGTCGCACGGGACTTGGCGAATGTTTTTTCACGTTTCAAACCACGAGGTTTTGGTGCTGACTTGTAAAACTTTGTCGTTTGAGACGATCAAACAGTTTGTTATTGTTTGGTAGTTAAAATTGTGCAATCAATCTAGTTAAACGTTGAAAATCAATTATTATTAAACACGGTGACTACCCAACCGGCAAAGAACGTACCCGTATTAATACTCATCAACCCTTTAAAAACATCAACACCACGTTTAAATTTAAAATATTTCCATTTAAAAAATTACTGACACTGGTTCTGGCCTACCTTTCAAAAAAAACAAAAAACAAAAATCAAAAAAAAAATCACAGCTTTCAAATAAAAGATCGTTATTTAAAATCTAACTAGCTGTTTTTTGATTGATTTTATTTTGTAAAAAGTTTTCTATTGGTCACTATGGGATTTTTGGGGGCGGGCCTAAACCGTGAAAGGGTCCCAAAAGACTTCCCTTTATCGTTTCCCAAAATCACCGGTGCATGATGACGACTCGACTCACTTCTGGGCTCAAAACGATGGTCTCAAGACTTGCCTCCGGTGTGGGGTTTTCTTTGGGGTGTCTGCACGGGAAAAGAAAACCCCTTTTTAAACAGACAAGTGCAGACCATTCCACATCGAAAAGCGAGACAGTAACTTTTTTTTTTTGTTTTTTTGGCACCTGTGACAACTATGTCGAGCGTTCTGGGCGGATAAATGAATTTCTAAAGTAAAAGGGGTGTGATTTATTTGTTAAACCAAAACATGGATATTGAAAATTTTTTTTTTTTCAACCCTTATTAATGAAACATTCAATTATTATCTCTCCACTCGCGACCAGGGGGATGAAAGGGCCGAATTAGACGACAGAGAACGAAAAAAGCTTAACGATTTATTTGGGAAACGTTTGTGTTTTTATTTAATTGTTTTTTTTTTTGGTTTATTTGTTAAAAAGACGCGTCAACCTTTTGGTCAAATCACCACCTACCAGGGGGGGAGGGGGGAGGGCCCCATGCTGGTAGAACCAGCCACGGTTAAGGGAAAAGGGGGGTTTCTCACGTCGCGGTCGTCATCGTTTTTTGTCATAGTTCTTGTGTCATTGTCATCGTCGTCGGGGGGTCGTCAGGGAGGGCAAAGGTCCCCGACAGTTTGCCGAGCTCAAATCTATTTCGGGAGTAAAAAAATACTCCAACTTTCTAGTGATGTTTGGAGGGGGACTTATTCTCATAAATCGTTTTTTTCGATTAGCAGCCATGCCCCGGGGCCCAAATTTCCCCGGGGGCCCCAACGGGGGGGGGAATTGGGAACAAAATCTTTTTCTCGTCTTCGTCCTAGTGGTCTCAAGGAAAGGGGGAAAAGTCTCAGACACGAACGCTAAGCTCGCCTCTTTGGGGAGTTATATAAAACCTTATTTTCCCCGCAAATGTTGGTGGCTTTTCTCGCCAGTCCGTTTAGCGGGGCCATCTCTCGGCTTTCTACATAAAATTATACTTCTACGTAGGGGATATACTAAGTATATGGCATATTACCAAAAATTTAAAATTTTTTGTATAAAATTTTTAAAATTTCAGGTTTACGCTGCAGGGCTATCTTAGTCTACCCCTATATGCACTTTTGATAAAATGAAAAAATTAATGAAAAGTCAAACAACTAAACATAAATTTAATTTTTTGCAATCACAAAAATCATAAACATCACTAAAAACAAAATTATAAAAAACGCAAAAAACTCTTTTCCGGGACTTTTCCCACTTGTACTGAATTGGCGGGGAGGGGTGGGCGGGGCCCTCGACCCAATAAAACATCATTTTTTTTTTTTTTATTTTGAAAAAAGGGTCGCGTCAACCGTCAGGTCAAATGCCTACTCTAGCCTAAGATTTAGGGGGAGGGGGTCCATGCTGTCAGAACCACCACGGTAAGGGAGGGGGGGGGTCCCACATTGCTGCCCGTCATCGTCATTGCCCCTCGTCGTGGGGACTCTTCAGATATCCTGGGGGATCGACGTGAGAAACTTTTTGGCTTAAAACCCGGTTAGGTCTTTGCTTTTTCCCTTCCCTGTGATATTGATGTTTGTTGATTTATTGTTTTCAAAGTTTAAAAAAAAAAAAAAATTATGAGATGATAGTAAAAAAAAAGAAATAATATTTTCGGATTCAGGGGAGGCTCCAAAAATGAAAAAAGTTGTTTTTTTGGTTTTATTTGGTTTAGGACGCGTCACCGTTAGGTCAAAATGCACCACTCTAGTCAAAGGGGGGGGAGGAGAGCCCATGCTGGTCAAACCACCCACGGTTAAGGGGGGGGAAGGGGGGTTTCACAGTCGGGGTCGTATCGTCTTTTTCTTCTTTCGTTGTGTATTGTCATCGTCGCCGGGGGGTCGTGCCTTTTATTGCTCCACCTTATAACTCGTTTCGGGGCTGACCCGGTGTTGCCTTTGTTGTGTTGTACAACACGTGAAACCGGGTTGTTTGGCTCTTTACTGGTGTAAAAACAATAATATGGGAATATCTAAATTTGTATCGTTTGATAAAAGGGAACTACGAAAACACTGACGCATCGAAAAAATTACGGGCCCCTGTAAGCCTTAAAGGGCCACATGTGTCATATCTGAAAAACCTTTTTCTCTCGGGTAGAGTTTCCTCCAAATCCCCTAGGTCATATGCGCCACTCTGTCTAGGGATATGGGGTAAAACCCCCTTACTGGGCCCCTATTCGTAACTTCACGGGGTTTAACTCGTCAAGGGCCCCCTCTGTAGAACGTAATCGTTTTCCCGGGTTTTTGTTGGTCGGTTCGAAAGGTATGATTTACATGGCATGGACAGTCAAATGTGAACAAAAATTCCGTCTTGTCAAAAAATTTGAATGACATATTTTGTGTTTATTTCCAAACGGGGAAAAATTGGTTTAAATGTTAAATTTTTATGAAAAAAGGGAAAAGCCGGGACTCTCAGGGGGGAGGGCCCCTTTCTAAAGGGGGTTTTCTTTTAGCTACTATTTTTTATTCGTTTGGAAAAATTAATAATCTGGTTGTGTTTACTGTAGGCCAAAGGGTTATCATCCACCATTTTATCAAATAACCGGTCGACTCGGTTTTCAAAAGGTTATATCGCAAAATATCGACCTCAAATGGGTCGTCACTTACAACAGAGCATTACCGTTGGAAACGACTGGGTCCAACCCCCGTCAGAGTTTTAGAAAAAGCAGTCCTGGTCAAACCACTACGGTTTAGGACGAGGAAAAGGGTTTTTCACGTCGTGGCGTCTCGTCTTTGTCATCGTTCGTCTGGGATTATTTTTCGTGTCGTCCCGGAAGGGCGTCAAGGGGAAGGGGTGAGGTCCCTAGACAAAGCCTCGGGTCGCCTCTTTTTTCGGGGGAATAATACTCTATAATTACTATCGGATGTTTTTAAATGATTTTTTTTTTTTATCAATTTTTCTATAAAGCAATGTTTTTTTGGCCTATCTACCCCAAACCAAATTTGGGGCTATTTTGTTATTCTTTTCTAAGTAAAACAATAAAAATTCAGAGTCTTTATTAAAAAAATTAAAAAGCTCTTTCGTTTTAAAAATAAGGATGGACGTGATTTCAGAAAATTTGGAAAAGGGGAGTACGTCCCTGCTTTTTTGGAAACCCGCCCGGGGAGATGGAGAAAATGGGGGGGTTCTCACTCGTGGTCGTCATCGCTTTGCATCGTTCGGTTTTTTAAGGTTTTTTAAAGGGCAACGATTGCCAGAGCTCGCCTTTTAGCTAACTATTTTGCTAAATAGACTATTACCTAAGTAGCCTTTTTTTTTTTTTGATTAACAAACCCCTCCGGGAATTTCTACCCTGAGCCAGACGGGTCGTTATAAATTTTGTCATCGTTCTTGACTTATATTTTTTCGTCCCCTCGGGGCTTCGTCAAAAAAGGTAAAGGTGTTAAACCCGCAAAGATTGCCAGATTTTTAGTCTATTTCAGAGAGTAAAATACAAGCAAGGTTTGCGTAAGCTTTTCCCTCTTTTCTCGCCGTGTCGTAAGGGGTGCCATGGTCTATCAAAAAACTCTTGGCCTAGACTGGGAAAAAGGGTTAAGGAAGATTCCAGATGGTGACCAACCTAAGGTAAGGCCCAAAGGGAATTTGAGAGTGGGGACTGATAGCTTATATTTTGGCGGGCTCTTCAAACCTAGTTCATAAAGGCCCACACTAGTCTAGGGGGTGGGGGGGGGAAATCCATGCTGGCAAAACCCCCGCCACGGGTTTAGGGAATGGAAGGGAGAAACCCCTTACGTCAAGTCCGATTTCCCTCTGAAGTTAAATACTCCCTTCATTAAAAACTGAGTCAGCGGATAAATTTCCTTTTCTCGCCTTTTGGTTTCACAATCCCTCACTGGGGTTAAATGTTCGGCCCCGGCTAGATAACAGAAAGGGTATGACTTTTCTTTAGATTTAAGGGGGCGTAACGTTAGGGCAAAAAGTCCACTCTACCGGGGGGGGGGGGGTTTTGGGGGGGGGGGGGGGCTCATGCTGGTCAAAACCCCCGGTTTCCGTCGTGGTCGTCATTGTCTTCGTCATCGTTCGTGATGTCATTGTCGTCCCCTCGCGTCGGGGGTCCAAGGGAAAGGGGCCAGGGGCCCCACGACGATTGCCAAGCTGCCCTGTTTTGGGGAGTATAAATACTCCACTCTTACTAGTGAGTTTTCGGGAGACTTTTTCTCTTAATGCCTTTTTCGATTAGCAGAGCCGTGCTCTGGCCCCAAATTTTACCCCGGGCCCCGACGGGGATTTTTTTAAATGTAATATAAAAAGAAAAAAGATGGTGTATAATGTCGTTTATAATATTTTAAAACCATGCTCTGGGCTGATTTTTGTTGGGGCCTAGGCAAATAACGAATGTGACTACGAAAATGCCAATTCTCAAACCAATACTTTGGACCGGTTAATCTTTGAAAAAAAGTATATAAACCTCGTTTTGCTTCTTCTTTTCTGTAAAATCTCAAAATACAGGTTATATTAAGACATCAATAAATAGTCCCGTATTTTTCACTATCGTCTCAAAAAGTGCAATTCCAAGACCCGACGACACGGAGAAACTAGGGGGCCCTTCACCCTTAGTCATATTGCGCCGCCTTTTAAAGAAATAAATTAAAGATTAAAGCAGGTATGTTTGATGATTAGATTTTTTTTAAAAAAATGTATAAAAAAAAAATAAATTGAATGAAAAAAAGTATGCAAAATAAAAATTATGTATTAAGAAATAAAAAAAAGAAAAAAATTGATGAATTACCTTTAATTTTTTCAATGATTACTTTGGATAAAAATTTGGAAAATTTGTCGCCGTTTTTCATATGATAAAGTTCTTCATTGATTGGGAGGATCAATTGCTGCGCAAAGGCACATATTTGGGGACTTCTGCTAGCGTTATTACAGTTAAAGGGACATCAAAGTCTACATACGGAATAACCTTTTCTCTGGTTAAGAGATATCCGTGTGTTAGGCGTGTGTGCCCTATACAACTAACAATCCCCCCTCTTCTCTACGTGAGAGTCGAGACGTAGGTGGGCGAAAAAAAAAATTTTTTAGCCAATGTGGCATAACACTACGCATTTGTTGTTTTGCAACACTCCCAAGATGCTTGTCGAAAAACCAAAAATCTTTCTTGAATCCACTCTTGCATCTGGAAAGGGAACTAGTTGAAAACAACGTCGCGACGCTGGGGCTTCCTTAGCACCCTATCACGTGTTCATTTCCCCCTATGCCCACGTTCCAGGATCCCAGCAAACCTCTATTATATACCCTTAGAGGTTAAATTTTTCTAAAAAGAATTGGATATCTTTACCAAAAATACTTGAATACAAGTTCTATGCTTGAAGTGAACTTAAAATATCTGAACCAAAGGTATTCTCCACAAAGACGCAGAATGTATTTAAAAGCTTCCGGATAAATCTGGGCCCACCCAAAAAACCAAAAAAAATTGGGGGTTTAAAATTTAAAATTTTTTTGTAAAGAAAACCTTTCCCCCAAAAATAGGTTTTTTGAATTTTCAACATGCAAATTTTGGTTGGGCGTAACTAAACAACGGGGTTTTTTTCCCCTTTTACTTTTTGTCAAACCCTCCGAAAAAGGGGAATTTTTTTTAAATAAATTCTAATTGTTAACGATTTTTTGGGGCTTTTTGGATTCCTTGAAACGGAAAAAGTGATGCACTAGTTTTTTCGGGAGAAAATGTGTTCCCCCTTTCGAGCCCATTCCTTATATTTTCAACCCAATTTTGCATGTCTTTGGCTGTTGAAAAATTTACCGATCTTAGGTTTTCCCAGTCATCTAAAAATACATACTTTAGCCTTTGGGGATACAATCCACTACCTTTTTTATTCCCAAATAGCAAACAGTGTTACCGAAAGACCGACTTGTGGTAAAAACCTTTTCCAGTGAAACGAGTCTGACAAAACATTGTTAACACGCATTTTAAAAATTTCCCTTTTTTTAAAAAAGTTTTCTAAAAAATTTTTGGATGTCCCTAAAACCCCACTCGTAAATCTGTTGAAGAAATTTATACCTCCATTTTGTATCGTAGCTTTTTAAATGTAAAAAGCCCCCCAACGACTGTTTTTTGCAACAAACCCTTCTTGAAAAAACGTCTCTAATCGAACCAAGTGGTCGATGGTGAAACGATTGACGAAAACGCACGTCTTTCTCGCCCAAGAAAAAAAGAAAAAAATTTATTGACAGTGCAAAATTTTTTAAAAAAATTTTTCCCTCCCCCTTGTTGAGGAAGTTTTCAACTTCCTAGCAGGTTGACCTAATCTTACCGTTTGGGAAGTCCTGGCGTCGCAGTATTTACAACATCAGAGTCGAAAAAGAAGTTTCACCGTTGGGGAGGTCCCCCAACCCCCAGTAAAAAGGGGATCTAACTCCTGCCGCTGGGGGCGACTCCAAATGTGAAACTAATAAACCTGAAATTTTAATACGGTCAGTAGATTATCGATGTGCATGCGCTGCAGAAAAATGCAGACAAAACTCAAACTTCAATTTTTTTTCAATGATATAAGCCCGGCGCTAGTTTTTTAAAAAAGACTAACTTTTAAATTTTAAATTTGGGTACTATTGTGTTGCCAGGCGTACTGACTTTTTCGTGCGAAAAAAATTTGATTTTCCCTTGTTTAACCCTTTAGGGATTTAAATGTAGCCTGGGCCCAAGGCCACCCAATACTTTTTTCAACAAATACCCCTTGGCATTCAATAAAAACCGCAAACGAACATATTGTCGGCCTAGCCTGCTTCGGTCAAATGTAAGAAAAATCCCATTTAAGGAGAGTTTTTAAAACCAAACATTTGCCCCCTTTCGATCGTATTTAATATTTTGTCTTTTCAGGGCATAGATTTAAAAATATTACTTCGGATGAAAAATTTAAAAAAGTCTGTCGCGTTAAAATGTGATAAAAGTTTTTCATTATTGTAGAGTTAAATTGCGAAAGGGCTCATATTTGGTACTTCTGCAAACATAATTACTTTTTCAGTACATCACATTTCACATCTGGAAAAAACCCTTTTTTCTCTGGTTAAGGGCTCCCCCAGTTGACGTTGGGGGCCTTTCGTACTGGCATACCCCTCTTTTTTACGTGATATCGGATGAAAACTTCCACCCCGGGCTGTCGGAAGTCAGGGTTTTAAGGGGGTTTTCTATAGGAAAACTAGAGACGGCGCTGACGAGCCCAAACTGAAAGATATTATAGGGGACGAATTTCATAAGTCATGTCACGGTCGATAAGATCGAAAAAAAATACTTTTTTTTAAATTATCATATCACAAATTTAAAAGCACCATTTATAAAAAATTAATTTAAAAAAAAACGAACACATGATAGAGAATCTTTTTAATTTTAATTTCAATTTATCCTTCGTTTTAAAAATTTTTTTGAAGTTTTTACCGGGTTTAAATTTTGACTACCCGGCACCTCCCCAAATTACGAAATTATGCATTGTTTTTTTTAATGTCGGTATTTGTTTTACATTTTTCAATATAAATTTTAAAAGCAACTCGTGTAAAAAAAGTTTAACGATCTCAAAAATCGCGTTGTATCCCTTCCCCCCAACAAAATATGTCCCCAACCAGGTTATTTTTTTTGTTTTCCCCCCCGGTACCTTCACCAAAATTTAAAAAAAATTTTTTAAAAATTTTCGTGACCTAATTCGCTTTTAAAAAGACTAATTGCTAATTTCGCCACTTGTTTGGGGGTGCAACAACATACGCAAAATCCGCGAATTGAAAATTGGGACATTCAGTCTAATTCGATTTTCTGTGCAAAAAAATATTTAATTTTTTTTTTTTTTTGGGGGGGGGGGGGATTAAGGACCGTCAACCTTAGATTTTAAATGCACCATCAGCCTGGTATGAAGAGGAAGGGCCCATGCTGGTCAGAACCCCGGGGGAAAGGGGAGGAAAGGAAGGGGGGTTTCTCACTCGGGCCCCGGGTCACGTCTTTGTCATCGTTAGTTGTTTCATTGTCATGCGTCGGGAAGTTCGTCAAAGGAAGGGGAAGGGTACCCTTTGACGACGTTTGCCAGACTCGCCTCTAGTTTGGGGGTAGATATCCTACGCTCTTTCTAGCTGTGTTTGCAGGTAAATTTATCTCTTTCCCCGCATTTTACTATTAGTAGACCCATGCTCTGGCCAAATTCACCCCATCCCCGACAGGGCCCATTGTACAATCATCTCTACTTTCCCCACGAAGAGCGAAAAACCAAAAATAATGTTTGGGTGACATAAATATTGCCCAAAAATTAAATTTTTTTCCCGGGGGCCCCTAAATAGAAGTTACGCCACTGCTTCGGCCAAACAGAGTAAAAACTAAACACGAGACGTTGTTTTTGTAGGGTGCAAGGCCGAAAAACCGATAGGTTCCCTGAAAGAAAACTGTAAACTAAGGGGATTTGTGTGCCGCCCCTTGAAGCTGAAAAAAATTGGTACAAAAAAAACCAAAATATTTTTTGGCGAAACCCAAATACGACGTGAGAACTTTGCGTTTTTAAGCTAAGGTCACTAGCGTTGGGTGTATATTGTTAAATAAATTAAAAACTTTTTTTTTTATTTTTTGTTAAATTTGGGGTTAAGGACGCGCCCGAGTCATAATGCACCACTCTAGCCTAAGGGGGTATGGAAGAAGGGGGCCCCGCTGTGAGAAATTTGGCGCCTCGTTTTGTCTCGTTCGTTTTGTCATTGGGGGGGCATGGGGGGGAGGGGGGGGGGGGGGGAAATCCCCCGACGATTGCCAGGCTCCGCCTCAGTATCGGGAAATAAAATACTCCGCTCTTCTAGCTTATGTTTTCGAGGTGGGGCTTTTTTCTTAACCCTTCACATTACAGGGCCATGCTCTGGGCCCCTTCCACCCCGGGGCCCCGCGGTGTTAGATGAGTATATTGTTTTCTAAAGGTACAAAAAAAAAAATGTTTGGGGGTATGCTAAAAAGCTAACGAAAAATTATTTATTTAAATGAAAAAATAAATACCTTTGATGTTAATTTTTATTTGATAAATATTATTTTGTGTCAAATTTTAAAAATGTGACCCGTTATCATGAAAATAAAAATTCTTAAAAATTTTTGTTTTGTGGATTTTCCCCAAATTTTTTTGGGGTTAAAAACGCGTCAACCTCAGGGCAAACGCACTTTTTTTAGCCTAGAGTATTAGAAGGACAATCCAAAGCTGGTCAGAACCAGGAACGGTACGTGATTTCTTTAAAAGGGGGTGGGGGTATTCTCACTCGTGGGCGTCTTTTTTGGTTCATTTGGATAAAGGGCGCGTCAAACCTTTGGAAAAATCGCCACTCAACTAGGGGGTGGGGAAGAAGGGCCCATGCTGTCAAAACCGCCACGGGGAGGAAGGAAAGGGGGGGGCTCATGTCGTGTCGTCTTTTCTTCGTCTCGTTCGTTGTTCATTGTCGTCATTGGTCGAACGGGTCGTCAAGGGAAAAACTCCGGCACTACCTCAAATTGTATCGGTAAACTTATAGACAAGTATAATTGTCAGGTCTTTTATTAATTCAGATGATCCTATTAAAACTCAGCTCGTTGTAGGGACAGAGCAAAAGGCCCAAAGGCCTTTGGTTTTAAGAAGTTCTCGTCGTCGTGGGGGGGTCAAGAAGGGGCAAGGTCCCCGACGCGATCGAAGACCTCTCATTTTTGGGGTAAAAAACTACCCCCCTCAATGATGTTTGCGAGGTGAATTTTTCTCTTGAATGCCTTGTACATTACAAACCCTGCCGGGCCAATTTTTTTTCCCTGTCCCGACGGCCCTCGTTAAAAAAGTATTTTTAAAAAAACCTTTTTCGTTGTTAATCTTTTGAGGTGTTTTTTATGATATGTATACAAAATTTAAAATTAGGTTGCGCGTTTTAATCGTGGTTGTTTTTAAACTTGGGTTCGTTTTTAGGGCCCGTTTCCGCGAAAAGCCATTCATACTATCTACTTTTTAATAAACGGGTCCGGGTCTTCTCTTTAAATTTTTTTCAAAACCCTTTTTTCCCCAGACGTATCGGGAAAATTTCACGTAAAACCAAAATATTTTTTTTCTAACTTTTTAAAAATTAAACAACAAAAAATAAAATTTTTTAAAAAGAGTACGAACCCAACAGCGACTTTAGTACCCCCTTTTACGCCCAATTACGCTAATCATTTCACATTTAATCGGCGGTTTTTAAAAAAATAAAGGTATTATATCATGGGAAAATTTAATAGTTTTTACTTGTACTAAACCAGTAGACTGCTTGCCTGCTTCCCTGACACAAATTTTTCGATGTTGGTTCTATGTCGACAGGGCTACTCGAAGAAGTGCTCGAACCCGGGAAACCCACAACTGACTATTATAATTTATTTTAACTTTTAGGCAAAAATTCAATTACCTGATTAAAGGCTTTCCCCACATAAAACAAAAACTTTTGTTTGTTGTCTTTTTTTGGAATAAAAACCCTCCGAAACACGTGAGAAACTGGGCCGTATCTAACGTTAGTCATATTGCGCCGCCCGTGTATTGTTTATAAGATAATGAAACGCTTGTTAAAATCACATAAGATTATGAAAAGAATATCGTTTTAAGTTTTTTTTTTAAAATATAATTTTTGAGTTTTTAAGTTTAAAGGGGTCAACTGTAAGGGATTTATTTTTTTTATGGGGGCGACAAACCCTTGGTCATAATGCTCACTCTAGCCTAAGGGGGGGGGAGGAGGGGCCCTGCTGGGCAGAACCAGCCAAGGTGGGAGGAAGGGGGGGGTTTTTCACGTCGCGGTCGTCATCGGTCTTTTGGTCATCGTTCTTTGTGTCATTGTCATCTCGCCGGGGGGGCGTCAGGGGAGGGGGGGAAGGTCCCCGACGCATTGCCCAAACTCGCCTCTTGGTTTGGGGGGTAATATACTCACCTCTTACTAGCTGATTTTGCGAGGTGGACTTCTTCTCTTGATGATTGCCAGAGCTCGCCCTTATTTTTAAAGGAGTAATAAATCCCCTTTGCTTTTTTTACTTTTTTAAAACTTTTTCTTGGGAAATCGTCTTTACGATAAGCAGAGTTATGATCAATTCTAACCCGGGCCCAGACGGAGTAAAATGTCAAAAAATGTTCACCCCATGAAAGGGCAAAAGAGGAGCTTTTTTCGGCTTTTATTTCACTTGAAAATAATTTTTATCTTAATTTACATATTGAAAAACGAAATTGTTCATTTTTAATCTCATTTGGGCAATATTTCTACAAAATCTTTGGTCAAAAGCTATTTAGAAAAATGAAGACATTCTGGGACGGTCATACAAATGAGTTTTTTTTAAAAAATGTGTGACACCTAGAAATTATAGACTGGCATCTATTAAGGTTTCTAGGTATCACTAATACTGTTTGCGCGTAGTTTGCCAGAACTACTCACAGCATCCCTGCTCCGATCTGACTATTTGCTCTGTACACCCATTTGAATGGCTCCTATTCCGCGGGAAAGGTTTTGGGTTTGGGCACACCTGTCTCGCGACGCGGATGGTAGGCGGTGAGCCCTGCAAACGGCGGTGGGATGTCAAAGGGGCGTTCGGGCTTTTTCCGGTTAAGAACTGAAGTTCTTTCCAGCCAAAATTCTCTCGAATACAGCCCATCTTTCTAAGAGAAAGGTTTTGGTTCGACGCCTCGTGTGGGATGTGGGAGTTTTGCACGTCTAGTCCCCTGTTGGGGTAAGTTTCTATCTGAATATAGCTTTGCTATCCTAACTTTGGGTAGGACATGCATTGGCATGTCCACTCCATAGACGGCTCGTAATGGTGTTGTGGGATATTCTTTTTATTTCTTTAGGTCGTAGTTACGGACCAGAACTTACACGGAAGTATGATTCACCTTTGTTCCGGACCATGTTGGATATCTCAGGGGAAGACGCACGGCGACTTTGCCCAAGATTCTAGCTTCTAACGCCTGCTAGGGTAGGAGAAGAGAATCAAGATTTCGTGACATGTTTTCCCGGGTTCGAAGGATGGAGCTGTGGATTTCACACCTACTCATGGTAATTGTGTCCCTGGGTGTTTTAGACCACATCACCAGCTTTGACGTTTCCCTTGTTGAACTTTTGCTACAGTCCCCTATAGGCCTAGGCCCTACAGTTGGCCTATGAAAATAGTTTTCTGAAAGAACCCCCTTTTGGCCCAAACAAGAATTTGATAAACTAGATTATAAAGCCAGGGTTCAGATTTACTAGTAGCTTGAGAGTAGGCCTAGCCTATTTTCTAGTCGGCTAGTCTTACGATGGACTTTTTGATTAGGGCTTTGGCTTTATATATAGTCCCACCCGGCATTTATATTCCTAGTAGTCCAGGACTTGACTATTAGAAGAACGCTTGAACCATATTTTTTGTGCCTACCTTCAGTTGGCCTATATTCCTGAGAGCCCATATGCCTATTGATTTAATGGTACGTCACAGGCCTAGCAAACATAATTACCTTGTCATGTTTGTAGCCGGTCTCTTATAGTGTGACATGCGTACCTAGCCTACAAGGCATTTGTCGCTTATCGATTATTGATTTTGTGTAACTTGTAATAGAATTGTATTATTATTTTCACTCGGACAATCTTATGTTGGGTACGTGTAACCCAGGTATATCCTATGTTTTAACCTGAAGACCCAGGTTGTCTAGGCCTAAGCCTATAAAGCCCTAACCTATATTCTCCTGTGATATTTCTACTCTGTGACATAAATGTTGTTAATTTGTCAAGAGGGCTTTAGGTGTCGGAGACCACTTGCACTTAGCCGCGTCAGCTAGAACCTGACCCCCACGCTTATTTTCCGGTAAATGCAGTGTGGCCGAACCTTAGTCTCATTAGAGAGGCTGACCTGGTATTATGTTATGCTAATTGTGTACTCCTGCTGGGTATTATTGTTTTTTTATGTTATTATTATTTGTGGTTATGCATCCTACAGAACGTCGGCACTTATCCGACAATAAATCTTTCCGATCTTTACATCTTGTGTTCTAGTATCATTATTAGTCCTTCGTCATTCCACTGTTGATACTAGTACTAGTTGGTAACCCGTTTTTAGGAATTACGTGGCGCCTAACAGCTGTACAACTACGGAAGTACGACCAGACAGACGGCCACGCCCCTTTCTCCACTGAGCAAGAATCCGGAGTGTTACAAATGGAAAATTCCTGACCATTTTTTAAACACCACAATATTAATTTGTATAGCCACTAATTGATGCCACCCTGTAGGCCAACTTAAAGTTGGGAAAAAGAATAACTCGCTCACGTGAAAGAGCACATTTTTCTTAGTAGATTAGTTGATATGCTGAATTACAAATTATTATCCCTGTATGCAACATCAAAAACAAATTATTTAAGGAAAACTATTGGTCACTTCAGGGGGTTTAGATTTTTTTTGTTTATTTGGATAAGGACGCGTCAATCGTTGGAGTAGAGGGAAAGTAAGGCGTCTAAAACAACGATCCGTGGATCCTAATGGATCCAAGATGGCGGCGATGACGTATTTCCGGTCACGTGACAGCCGCCATCTTGTTTCCGGCCGCCATCTTGTTTCCGGTCGCCATCTTGTTTCCGGCCGCCATTTTGTTTCCGGTCACGTGTTTCCGTCCGCCATTTTGTCCGCCATTTTGAATTTCCAGCCGCCATTTTGTCCGCCATTTTGAATTTCCAGCCGCCATTATAGCTCTGCCGCCATCTTGGCCGCCATTTTTGTTCAAGCCGCCATTTAGGTCGACCGCCATCTTGGCCGCCATTTTTGTTCGAGCGCCATTTCAGTTTTGCCGACATCTTGGCCGCCATTTTAGGTCGACCGCCATTTAAGCTCTGCGCCATTTGTTTGTCTCATCTTTGCCG
>JAMZAV010012090.1:0-19251 GCA_024449915.1 Sweltsa coloradensis
TATTAGCTACCAAGGTGTCCCCCTTAAAAATAACTTAAAAAATATGTCTTTTCCCACGCAAAATTTTGGTGCTTTTTCCGTCTTTGACATTTTTTTACTCATGTTCCACGGACTATGTCTAATCGTCAGTTTCAATCGGCCAGCGATTCTGACCAAACGGGTATTTTACATGGACATTAAAAGTAAAAGTGATGTAGTGCCTTTTGAAAGAAAAAGGTTAATTTGGTATTACCATAGCAATTCATACTACTTTATTAAATTATTAATTAATTAATTAAATACTACTTTATTAAAATTATTCTTATTTCATTTTAACACAAATAATTTTGCAGTAGAATTTAAAAAAAGAAATGAGATTCCCCACATACAAAAAACTTGTAAAAATACAGCCAAACCTTACACACTCGAAAGAAATATCTAAAAAAGTGCCAAGCACATTAACCCTTCCACATTTGCGCGTTCTTAATTCGTAAAACGTACAGTGCCCCGTCCCCGTAACAACTTTTCTTTCTTTATTGATTTAAACGTTATAGTCATGCAAATTCTATTTTGCCAAGCTTTTCATAGATGTTGTTACGGGGCACTGTACGTTTATGAATTAAGAATGCACAAATGTGGAAGGGTAGATGAGCCCGTTTTTAGATCTCATTACTTTTGAGTGTGTAAGGTTTGGCTGTATTTGTACAAGTTCTTTGTATGCGTGGGTGTGATAGGGCCTATACTAATATATTTTTCTAATTAACAAAAAAATTCCAAAATACTCAAATATCAAAATTTTCCAAAATTAAGTTTTTTTATTCTACTTCAAATAAATCTCCAATTTTCAAATTTTCAAATTTCTATAATATTTTTCAAAATTTTCAAAAAGTAGTAAGCCTAGTTTACTAGTTGCAAGTTCAGTAATTGCCCAATATATCTAATACGTCCATAACACACAGCGGGCGGCGTGCGTGGACATATTATTTATTTATTTATTTATTTATTTATATAAGAGTCTCGTACAGCACAAGTACCATTTTACATAGACAATCCTAAACATAACATCCATAACAGGGCAAGGGTTAAAGGGGCTAAAAACCCCAAAAATTATTTTTTACCACGTGATCTATAGCACAATACTACACTTAAATGACCGTTTAAAAAATTATATCTTGTAACTGTGATTTAACACGAATTTTTAAATTTTTTTGATCCAGAAATTGGCAAAAATTGGTGTTTTGGAAAATTTCCTAAATCGGCTTTAACCTGCTTCTTTTTTGGTCCACACAGTTACTAGAGCATAGTACCAATCTAAAATGCCCCTTTATAACATCGTGTCTTGAAACTGTGCCCAAATATACCCTCAAACACGCAAAAATATACATTCCAAAATCACACCCCATCTTGGTTATCAGCATATTTTGACCGAACTACTTGCCCAAATTACAAAACAAAATATAGAGAATTTACAGAAAAGGCTGTCGAGTACGTCAATAATGGCCAATATTTTTTTGGATCAAAATCCTCGAAGGTCACAGGGCATAAAGATCGTCCCCATGTATTTCTTATGGGAGATTTATGCCGATGGGACCTAGCTCGAAATATGTCATGTTTGACAATTTTTTGGGAGGTCATGGTGGCCTCAATCATTTTTCTGTTAATTGCTAAATTCATTACTAGTTAGCCTGAATGAAATATATTTTTTGAGTTTTGCTGTTAAATACCCCTTTAAGAGCGAACAGGGCACATTTTATGGCAGTTTGCAAATACTATATACTCTTTCAGCCGAGACCAATGTTAACTTTGGATAGTTGTCAAGCAAGAATAAAAGGACAGCCCTAACAGTCCTAGACTATCAATAGTAGCTGTTATCAACCAGAAACAACAAAAAACAAAGTGGTAATTTTTGGCTTAAAAAAAAAGGAATGCATTAAAAAAAAACATTTTCAGAAAAGTGTGACTATAGAGCCCTTCATTTCTTCTTTTTTGAAAACCACACAATTTTTAACAACTGTGACTTAAGTCGGCCGAGCGTTCAGGAATAAAGACCCATCCCCATCCTATTGCCCCGGAATATTAGGGAAAGTAAGAGGAAAAAATTAAACATAACTGATTTTTTTGTATGCTCCGTTAGGCATGCAGTTCAACATACTAAAAGTCCCCACTTGTGCTATGTGAGCTTCTGTTTATATGACCTTCAAATGAACTCGCTAATTGGATGTTTGAAAGGGATGCACACGATAATCGATATTATCGATCGATAATCAATAATAGATATAATTTCGATATAAAATAATTGGTAAATGGGTGGCACGAACAAACTCTAAAGACTGAGATTATCTCACGTTGTGCCATGTATTGGCTGAGCTGATGGTGTCACACTCGAGATTTATGTTTGGTCCGAAGACAGCGAAGCAGCAAACGGAATGCGGTTGTATTGTTTTAACTTACACGTGCCACACTTGAGGTACCCCTCATAGGTCGGAACAGGCTTTGTTGGTGATATCGATAATATCGATTTGATAATGACATTACCATTTTGATAATCGATAATGAAAAAAGTATTGCTGTGCATCCCTCATGTTTAGGTATACCTATCTCGTAAATGGTGGAAATTAGAATAAAATATATATCAAACAAATAGGTAATGTTTAATTTAAATTTCCCATAAAAAGGTCATGCTTTATCACCAGATCACTCCTTCCCCTCAAAATCCAGCACAGGTAAAACTACTTTTAAATTGTTTATCGTGAGAAACTCTTATGGTAATGTGTTCTTAAAATGCTATTGTATTTACAAAAGATATTCTATCATACCTTGATGAGGTAAAAGAGGTGCAGCCGAACCTAAAAGGGGAGTTTTTGAAGGGGGGAAGCTTCACTCAATGAATGTAAATTTAATCAACCAGGAAATGTCCATTCCATATAGTAATATTCCAATAATGTTTCTTTATAGCTCTGCAACCGACTATGTAGACATCATGGCAGTTGATTTTTCACCCCCTACAATTTCCACCTGAGATCGACACAGTTGCCAATGATAGTGAAGGGAAAGGTGAAGATGATTCAAGGTGAATTTCTGAACCTGTTTTTTTTTTTTTTTTTTTTTTTTTTAAGAGCGAGAATCTCGTGAATCCTTATGTTGCTCAGTGCTATACGAGTTCTCACCACGCAAAGTCCCCAGGCCTTTAACAACACTCAAAACAAAACGACCTTCACCAATCCATTTCCCAAGTTATGCCACAGTTATCCCCCTTCCATGATTCAGCCACTGATGTCTACATTGATCCCTTGTAAGTGTTAGTTCAATTCTCACATTGGTCCATATTCCTGACAAGAATGTGTTTTTTCGTCATATAGTGAAGTATCCCTGTACGTATTAAAAATCGGGCACGTTCTTCCCGTCCAATTGCGTTACCAGCCCTACCATATCTTGCAAGTATATTTGGCAGGAATTCGTGTAGAGGAAATCCAACCAAATACAAAAATTTGTAAAAAAACGGCAGCCAAGCTCTCCTTCAAAAGTCTTCGGCTGTGAATGCTGTGAGATATAGAAGTTGAGCCAAGCTTTTTATTCTTTCTCCCTAGTTTCGCTTTGAAAATAAGTAAGATCATTTCGCCTGTTGACGAGCGCCAAGCCAACGATTTTTGTGGTAAAAAAGTAAAATTTTAAACACGAAATCATAAAAAAATTCTAGGCCATGAACCAATTCAATGGCCAAGCCATTTTTTTTATGATTTTGAGTTTAAAAATTTTACTTTTTTACCACAAAAATCGTTGGCTCGTCGCTCGTCAACAGGCGAAATGATCTTACTTATTTTCAAAGCGAAACTAGGGAGAAAGAATAAAAAGCTTGGCTCAACTTCTTTTTCTCACAGCATTCACAGCCAAAGACTTTTGAAGGAGAGCTTGGCTGCCGTTTTTTTTACAAATTTTTGTATTAGGTTGATATTACATCTTTTTGTTGTTCGTTTGCTATCATGGTGTGAATGATGGACTTTGAATAGATTAAATTTGTTAAGTTCAAAGTTGTTTTTTGACATTTTTGGGTCCACGGCCCCCCAAAGATACACCTTGTGTTTTAAGCACTAGATATTTATAATGGTTAAGAGTAGGGATGGGCAAATGCGTGTACTTTCCTAAAACGTGCACACTCTTGGCTGTCAGCGCGTGTACACGTGTGTACACGTACACATTGTTATGGTTTGCCACTTGCTAAAAAAAAAAAAAAAAAAAATGATTTACAGTACGCGATCTATTTTATTGTGTAGCGCCTATTCACGCGTCAGCTGGTAGCGATCGAGTCTGGTAAGTACGTCTCTGCGCAGGTCCCGAGTTCCTTGTGATGATGCAAGACGCGACGCGTCAGTCCGACCTACACGGAGAGCTGTAGAGATAGCACTTTGTCTCACTATACGCCTTATGCGCAGTGCGCGTGCGCCGCGTCAGTCGGGAAGACAGAGCTATCAAGACAGGCTCGCTCCTCTCTCGTGAGGCAAGGGCCGGCCACCGCCCGGCCGGCGGCTGGCCGCACACAGCATAGGGACACGCACACACGTTTATTATTTTCGTTAAAACAGTAAACGTGTAATCGCATGAAAACGTGTACACGATTACACGTGTACACTATCCCCATCCCTAGTTAAGAGCATGTTTAATTTCAAGCTTGTACAAATTACTACGCCTGAGTAATTACGCATTTTGATTTTGATTTTCCCGCGTCCCAATTGCCCGGTTTTGGTTATATGAGGTACATCTGAGTGTGGCCAAAGTTTCAAGTTCTAAGATGAACCGTTTTCTCAGTATAGCGTATTATTCATAAGAGTACGGAATAACCTACTTTTGATAATTTTGATTTTCTCCCCGGTACCCGTTACCCAATTTTGCTTTCCATATTCAAAAGTGATAAAGAATGAGAGATATCAAAATGTATTCCACGTTTGAACATCTCAGTTGTAGCGTTTTCTTTGAATGATTCATTTCTTAAAGTTCAGATATGTTGTTTTGTCATTTTTGGGCCCATGGTCATACCCAAATTTAGCCCCTTGTGTTTTGGACGCAAGATGTTTATAATGGTTAAGAGCATGTTAAATTTCAAGTTTTGTACAAATTACCACGCCTTGGTAATTACGCGTTTTGATTATCATCCAAATTTGATTGTTCTCGGTCCCCCGTTACCCGATTTTGGTTTTGAATGCAAACATCACTGCGTCTGAAGTACATCTAAGTGTGGTCCAAGTTTCATAGTTCTAAGATTTACCGTTTTCTCTGTAGGCTAAATTAATCTCGCGGAGAACTAGCTAGCCAGCCACCAGCCAGCCAGCCCCACCCACCCACCACCCACCCACCACCAGCCAGCCGAAAGGAATTTGACGATGTTGAGAGCCTTTTTTAACACAGAACGAGTTGTCGGATTGGGTTGATTTTTTTTTTGGTATGTCATGGACCACATACCAGGTTATATACCGAGTTTCAAGATGTAACTCTTTCGGGGCGGCGTGTGCAGATAGCTGAAAACCCCCCAACTCTCGTAGCTGTATATAGGGCTGGAGTTCGTGTCGCCTAAGCAGTCGCATGCGCTTGTCTGCCGGGCGACGACCGTCGCCCTAGATGGCCACTTGCGTAAAGAAAGGTAACATGCGTTGGATTGTTTCTAGGTGCAATTGCCAATTTCCACTTTGTTCAACCAGTATGAATTAAAATTACTGTAGCCTACTAAGTCTATCTCACATTGAATTCTTGTTACTAATAATATTTCCCAATGCCAAACAAACTGAGGGGGTGGCACCTAGAATGGCACACGAGAAATTGTAGCCTCTTAACATCTTCTCACAGGAGATCGTCTGTAGATCTGACTCAAAAAGTTCTTTCAGGCCATTGTAAATTCAAATATTATATTCATTGTTATTTTTATTTCATTGTAAATCTAATGCACCCAAAAAACATAAACCAGTTAAACCTTTCCAGACTGAAATAAATAATCAGTAGGCCTATCATCACTGATTGACGCACATATTATGTATCCTACTTTATGTAAAGTGGCTGATCAAGAGTCACAAAACAAGCCATTAGGATGTGCTTGTTTACTATCAACAGCAGTGCATAAACTGTAATAAATTTAGTCAATATGACTGGGAGGTAGATTAATGAAAAAAAAGTAATGGATTGCAGATTTATGAAAAAGGTCCTTCGTTAACATTTTCATGAAACCATTCCATCTTCGAATTTCAACGTTATTTCCAGCTTTTGCATATATCCACTAAATATCATGAGTGGTTTTGTGGAGATGTTACTCCGTTTCTTACACTCACCCTGAGTGTATCACTTATGTATAGAGGCGCTCTTCGATCCAAAACCAGCCTCTTCCATCACCTCTCACCTCGCTTGCTCTTAATATGGTACGTACCCAACCCCTTCTGCTGCACAGACCACAATGTCGGTTTAAATGCAACACTTGCCCACAAATAGACAATATATTTGACTCGGAACACCCACACACGCATTGTTCTTGGTCTGCACCCGGGTAGAATTTGGGCCAGAGCATGGCTCGTGCGCAGGCGAGAAAAGAGAAAAATTCCATTTCGCAAACATCAGATGTGACCGATGACAATGACAAAGACAAACACAATGACGACCATGACGTGAGAATTCCCCCTTTCCTCCCCATACATGTGGCTGGTTGTGATCAGCATGGGATTTTCCTCCCCTTATCCCCACGCTAGAGCGGCACATTACTACAAAACGGTTGACGCGCCTGAATCCAAATAAACTAAAACACACGCATCGTGTGCAAACTGACACATGTGGTTGCTGCATGACTTTGATAAGCCACCTCGCAAACTGTATATTGTGGTGGCATCATGTGTGCCTAGAAGACTGGTCAGTCCATCAAGGCGGTCCATCAAGGCATCACAGGGGGTGGAAATGGCAAATGGATCTGCATAAATCAGTGTATTTCATTGCAAGTTAGTAAAACTTTCTGTGGGTTATTGACAGATTTCTAAAACTAGGAAGCTTCGCAAACGCTTTTTCAGGCGCGTTGTTGGATGAGCGTAATTGGTGCATTGAGCTGCCATGTGTTATGCGGATTTTCTGTTGTTCTGTGAAAAGATCATAACTAAGTCGAAGAATTGTTTTTTAATTAAATTAAATTTAAAAACCTTAAATTTTTTTAAAAAATTAATCGTAATTTTTAAAAAAAGAAAAAAATCGTAAAATTGCGATTTTCATAAGAATAATTATTTGATTGCGCTCAAATTTAACACAAATATATTGATTCATAAAATTAAGGTTCTGTGAAAAAATCATTACAATAGGATAAAGCATGTAGGTGTTATAAGTCATAAAGTCAAAGAATTGTTTTAAACTAGGAAAACGCTAAAGTCCCGCCGCATTGATGGATGAGCTTTTTAAAGTTTTTAGTTTGCATGGGATATCTTTACTTTTGCAAGTGTTTTGTTTTGCTGCCTACGCATTGTCGGTGATTGTTGTCAAATTTCTATTGTTACCTGTCAATTGGTATTATTTACCTTAAAAAACTTATATTAAAAGCTTTATTTCTATGGATTCTGGCTAACTTTTTCAACTTTTTCTTTCAAAAGGTACTACATCACCATAACCTTAATGTCCATGTATAATATGAACGTTGTAGCCCCACCCGTTTGGTCAGAATTGGCCCAAATGGCACAAAAATATCGCACAAAAAATCAAAAAAACTTATATTAAAAGCTTTATTTCTATAGATTCTGGCTGACTTTTTCAACTTTTTCTTTCAGAAAGCAATACATCACCATGACCTTAATGTCCATGTGAAATATTAACTTTGTAGCCCCACCCGTTTGGTCAGAATCGGTCCAAATGTCACGAAAATATCGCACTAAAAATAAAATAAAATCGTAAAAAGTACGATATTCACGAGAAATATTTCTTCAATTGTACCCAAAACGTAGCAAGTCTAAGTTCAGAGATTTCGAAGGTCCCCTACAATTTTCATCAAGATCGGATATGCCGTTTGCACGGTAGAAAGCGAACAAAACAGACAGAAAAAACAAACAAACAAAAACAAAAAAAAACACCCGAGCTAAATTTTTTGGGGGGTCGGTGAAATTGAAGTCTTCGCTTCGCTCATCCAATAAGAAAAATAACGTAAAAAGTCGATTTTCATGAAAAATAATTTTTCGATTGCGCTTAAATTTCACACGACTATCTTAATTCATAAAAATTATGGTTCTGTGAAAAATCATTACAATCGGATAAAGCATGTAGGTTGTTATAAGTCGAATTTTTTTTTTTAAATCGAAAAAAAAAATCGTAAAATCGCGATTGTTATGAGAAAATATTTTCCGATTGCGTTAAAAAAACGTGACAGTTCTAAGTTCAGAGATTTCTAAGGCCTCCAGAAAATTTAATCGCAATTGGAGTATCGGTTTAGCCGGAATCGTGTTAACAAACACACAAAAATACAAAAAAAAGAAAGAAAAAAAAAAAAAAACATTCCGGATTTTTTTCTCCAGTGTAGTGAAATGGAATCTTTGCTTTGCTCGCTACGCTCATCCAATTATCTGAAATGAGGATTTATTTACACTATCCTGGATTTTGAGAAGGAAGGATTGACTAGCAATAAAATTGGTTCAGACCTTTTTTTGTCTGAAATTAAATGTCTTAAACATTGTTTGTTTGAAGCATTTCTTTCTTATTTCCACCATTTATGAGATAAACCCAAACGAACGATTATCGAGGTAATTTCAAGGTTATTTTATACAGAAGCTCACATGGTACATGTGGATACTTTTAGTATAGTATATATAAACATGCCCAACTGAGCATCGTGACAAAAATCCATCTGTTTGATTTTTTCCCGCTATTTGCCAAATTAAATTCCATAACAATTCCTGGTCAACTAAGATAATGCTAATATTCTGTAACCGTAAATATTGCAGAGTTCTGAGATAACAATAACTAGAGAGGTGAACATGAACTGTCCTGTCCACATCTATGCTCTACTCTTCTTCCTTTCTCCTCCTATTTTCTTGCGTGTGCCAATTTAATAGGTCTATTGTAATACCATGCATATTTTCATGCACTTGTACTTGTAGCATATTATGTGATGGTGGCATGCTGAGAGACTTAGACCTACATTACATTTGCTAGCCTATAGTTTGGTTCAAGAGGAGCAAAGTAGTAACTTGCATAGTACCTATATACCTAGATTAGTTGTAGTTTTGTCTTACTCTTAATCATTCATGGAGTTTTATATGTATTTTCTACCTGTAAGGTTATCCAGACCCATTTTTTTATGTATGTAATTACTGTATTTATCCGAGAACCTGATATTTACCTGCTGGACAATTGAAAATCATTGCCGGTATGCCGGTTAGTGTAGTCTATGGGTAGACACATATAAAAAGTGGGGATGCACATCGATACTTTTTTCGTTATCGATTATCAAAATGGCAATGTCATTACCTATCGACAATATCTTTATCACCAAAAAACCAAATGCCAAATGTAAGTCAAAGCAATACAATAACTTTCCATTTGCTGCCTCGCTGTCTTCGATGTCATTATCAACTGATAGCTTATTTCCAAACATAAATCTCAAGTGTGACACCATCTGCCCAGCCAGTGCATGGCACAACCTGAGACAATCTCCTTCTTTTGAGTTTGGTTTGTGCCTTAATTGACCAATTATTTGATATTTTCATAATCAATAATGATTTTGGTTATCGATTATCAAAATTATATCCATTATTAATTATCGATCCATAATATTGATTATCGTGTGCATCCCTAATGAAAAGGGTTTGCAGACTTTCCCCCAGAAACACTTTAAATTTTTATTCTAGATTTGATTTGGCAAGTTACTAAGATTTATGACATCAAGTAATTAGTTATGTGATTTAAGTCTTTAAAAATATATTTGATTGAAGTTATAGGTAGGACCTAGGCCATTTATTATTTCTTTTATGTGTAGGCCTATAACACAAAATAAATGTATACAAGTTAGCCAATGCCAGTCATTTAACTTTGAAATGTTGTAAAGTTTTCAGTCAAGTTTCAATAATAAATACCTAGTCCTAACCTAATATAAAAAATAAAAATACGTACCTAGTATCTTAAAAAAACTCTTTATTTTGTTTTGTGCCGAGGAGCTATGCTTCCTGGCCTAGCAGTCTGGGACTGGGGAGAACACTGATATGGCATGGTAGGAAGTTGAGCGGCTTACCCAAAAGGGAGACTTTTTATCGACTCTGCTTTTACACATGCAAATCAAATTATTTTCCCTTGTGTGTCGAAGTGCTCTTTGTTGTCACCTTAAAGCCTTAAGCATGTAAATTTGTATTTTAACAACAAATGAGGTGCCTTGAGATTTTCAGCAAATAACTGATATAACAGTACTACTTGTAGGGAGTAATGGTGAGCCTACTTGCTCCCAATGTAGAAGGTCCCGGGTTCGAATCCCGCTCAAAGTTGTTCTGAATCGGCCTTGTTGATTCTGGCATTGATCCGGGGTGGGTGTTCGCACTGTCCATACTGCTGATTTCTATATTCCTATTAAAAAATATCGATCTTTGTTTGTTTATCGGCCGCGCACTTGTCGATTGCGTCTGGGCCCTACAGGGCTTGGTTGCTTTGGTTTAAAGTTCCTAAAGGATAGTCAGCTATATGAATGCAGTGTTCTCCCCAGGGAAAAAATTCATGGTTATTCTAAAAACATTGCCAGGTACAACAAATATGGGGGTCCGGGGGCATTTCTGAGATCCTAGATTCGATTTGGTGAGTTTTAGAGGTTTTTGAAGCCCTCTTAAAGTAACTTACTTTAGTTAGTTTTGTGGTAAGATCATTTCTTATTTGATGGAAATTATTTTCATACATACATACATACATACACATACATACATACATACATACATACATACATACATACATACATACATACATACATACATACATACATACATACATACATACATACATACATACATACATACATACATACATACATACATACATACATACAACATTTCTTCGTTGTATGTAGTCTATGCAAATTACTGTAGTCCTGTTGCTACAATTATTAGTAGACTACAACTAAAAAATGTGTTGTAATAAGCCCTTATAAAGGTGACGATGTTATGTCTGCAAACTGGTTATTATCTAGCATTTGTTGTAAGTATATTTTACAATTATTACTAGGCCCTACAACTTGAAACATTGTTGTAGGCCTATTTAATGATTTTATTTTATTAATTTGAAAGTATTTGTCATAACAATCAATACAATTGATAAAAATACAAAAAATATGTATAGGCCTAAGCCTATACACTATAAAACTCTTCATTAAAATCAAATAATTTCTGCTGCCAACCCGGCACCGCCACCAAAAAACAGAAACAAAATTTCTGAAGTGATTTTGAAAAAAACTTATCTTGTATTTTTTATCGTGTTTGGCCGAATTTAATTGTGTTACAATAGTATTGTAATACATACGCCTAACTAGAGAGAGGGGGTGGGGGTTGGGGTCAAGCTATTTTTGCCGGGCGGGCCGTCGGCAGACTGAGTGGGTAGACTCTAAATACAAATTTATTCATGTATTATTTATTTTATTTAAACAGCAACATGGTGATAATTTAGAATATTTATTCTCATTTTCTTTCTCGTGCATATACATGAACGAGATTAATATCTTTCTCTATTCGTCCTTCCATTTACCAGCTTGAAAAAGCTTTGTTGCAATGGGTCTCGGTTCAAATCCAGAGTGAGTCATGGATTTTCTTTTGCCCGAGCTTGTATATGTATACCTACATATTATGTTTTTCGTTCTTTCATTTAGCCTATTAATTGTATATTGATTGTGCTTTAGATTGATTAAAGGTGTGTTTCACATTAATAAAATATGTTCAGTTACACAGGATAGAATACGTCCATGGACGCCATTTAATCTACAGAGATGTGAAGCCCGAGAACTTTCTAATTGGACGTAGCACTACTAAAAAGGATAAGGTGATTCATATAATAGGTAAGATCTGTCAGACCATTAACACACTTTCCTATAGGCCTACATTGGCATATAGGGTGTAGTGTAGAAGCTATTTTACAAAATGTGCAATCATAAATTGAGATAATACTTACAATAAGTCATCCTTGCCTGTTAAATCAAGGGGTCTAGAAGATACCGCTTTCCCCTACATCGCATGGTCAACTCTGTGCACGTGATTTGTATCCCCTTGTGAACTGCATTATCGATCAATGGATTCTTAGGGTGTCATTAGACACCCCCACTCAATATTTGATATTATAATATTAATATTTAATAATAGTCAGTATCTAGAGGCAGATAGAACAAAAGCAACTTTTGATAAAAACAAAAAGCGGAAAACAAACTGCGTGGTTATCAGCGGCCTTGGTTGACAGTTTCGATAGAATTATTTGGAATAAATTGGAAACGAATGCAAAGGTAAGAACTAAAGGCCTACTCTTAATGATAGGCCTAGGTATTGATATATCTAATGCTTGCTCTCTTCATGTTTCATATTATATTACTTCTAGGCTTTATAGTTCCTAGTGAATAGTGAATTTTCCTTGGCGGTAGCATACATTTTTTATTTTCAAATCAAACTGAATCGATTGATGCAGTTCACAGGGCAATACAAATCACGTGCACAGAGAGTTGACCACGCGATGTCGACAAAAGAGGTACCGGTATCTTCTAGCTAGACCCTTTGATTTAATTATTATGTCCCCGGGTATACATATTTAATAACTAATAGCAATAATAAGTAATGTGACCTTGTTTTCGAAGTAGAAACTCCTGGCAAAATTCAATTTTTCATATTCTGATCTAACACCCTTCTCAGTTTTTTTACCCTTCCTATCCTGATTGTGCAAATCAATTTCAATGTTCTTCAAAGGTTCGATTCTCTCTCTAGATCATTTTCAAACCAATTATCCAATTTCCCGTTATGGGCGTATCTCTTCTGTCCATGTGTGCCACCGCCCGTGCGTTATGGATGTAAGAGATATGTCCCAAAACAGTGTAGCCTGTGGTACCGATGGAGCTATTCATCGCTTTTTCCCTCCCAGTTGAAAAATATCATGCTACATAGCACCACACCACAATTTACTACGTATTGGATAAATAGGGAGAACTAGTTGTAGCCATCGATATTAGTCAAGCGGATTAAAGGACAATACAAGAACAATTAGGGGTTTTGTGTAGAGGTCTGAATTTTGGGACTGTATACTCGGAAACAAATTCTAAGAAAATTGCCTAGAGGTGCCATGACAAAATTCGTCCGGTTAAGGGGGGGAAGGAGTTGAAAAAAGGGGCATTTTTTTAAATTCGAAAATTCAAATATCAAACTAAAATTTTATCCTAAGATTACAAAATTAATACATATTGTAGATAAAAGTCCAAATTTTTTTAAAAAAAAATACATATACCATATATATGTATACTAACCATTTTTTTTACACCCTTTGACTTTATTAACAAATTTTCTCACTGTCTGGGAGGATTGGCCTACCAGACGTGGGTTTTGTGATAGGGCCGTGAATTTTTCCCCTAAAATACTCAGAAGAATTTTCTCTAAAAAATGGCTCGGGGTTTGCCCTCAAAAAATTGCTTGCTTGTAGGAGAAAAAGGGGGTTTACTAAAAGGGTTGATAAAACTAAAATAAATAAATCTGTATTCAATATAATATTAAGGACGCCAAATTAACATTTATTGTAATTAAGATCTCAAATTTAATTAAAAAAATTAAAAATTTTTCACCATATACTGTATGTAAATTGACAGATTATGCACCTTTGACCACTTTTCATAATTTACTCAATATTAACGAAAGTGTATCGTGTGACCACTTGTTTTGCCCCAAATTATTCCAATATTACGAATTAGGACGAAAAGAACGTTTTGCAATGCCTTGGGTACATTTCACACAATGGACTTTGACCCATTTTCACACATATATCAAGTTTAAACGAAAGTGTATAGTGTGCCCACTCGTTTTGTCCCAATTATGCCAATAATACGAATTAGGACGAAATAAGTTTTTAAACCTTGAGTACATTTTTAACGCAATGGACTTTGACCCCTTTTTTTTTACAAATTTACTCAAAAATAACGAAAGTGTAATCGTGTGACCACTCTTTTTAATCCCAAATTATGTCAATAATACGAATTAAGACGATTTTTTTGTAACACCTTGGGCATATTTTCACGCAATGGACTCTGATCCATTTTCTAACCAATAAGCGTCAAATAGCCTATTTTAGAGTAACCTAACAATTTGGTGGTTTTGTAGTCGAGTGTCAACACCCCTATTGGATCAAAATAGTACATTCATGATGTGGAATCATGTACTGTGAATACTGGCCGCTTTGCTAACGCTATAATAATATAGCCACGTTGATGGATGAGTCGTTTTTGGTCAATCGATCCTCCATTTTATATGGTCTTCATACTGTTTTCTTGGTATAGGCCTAAGAATGTTTTGAATAAAAGATCAGTGAATTGGTAATTAGTTATATAAACTTGTCAAAATATCTTCTTTAAAAGCACAGTTAATGAAAGTTATACAAATAGGTACAGTATATTTATTTTATTAGTGCACGGGAAGTCGTAGATTTGTCCATAACACTTTCCGAATTTAATTTTCATTTAAGATTTTTATTGAGTTAAATTTACACAAGGGGCTATTTACAATAGCCCGGGAACGAGGCCCTGCCAATGGTAACGGGAATATTGGTTATGTTTAACATTGCCTGTTAACTGTAACAATAACGGGAAGCTATTGCCAGGCTATTATAGAGCAGCCCTAAATTTGACAAATTATTTACGAGTATGTTGCCTTGCGCGCGTTGTACGATTTTAATAAATAAAACTTAAATGTTTGTAAACATTTGTATTTGAAAATTGGTTGTGTAGCCCAAAAAAATGTGCCCAAGGTTTTTAAAAAAAATCGTTCCTGATTTTGTATTATTGACAAAATTTGGGATTAAAAAAGAGTGGTCACACTATTTCACTTTCGTTATTTTGGAGTAAATTTGTAAAAAAGGGGTCAAAGTCCATTGCCCTGAAAATGTACCCAAGGTGTTGAAAACTTATTTTCGACCTAATTCGTATTATTGGGCATAATTTTGGACAAAACGAGTGGTCACACGATACACTTTCGTTAATCTTGAGTAAATGTGTGAAAATGGGTCAAAGTCCATTGTGTGAAAATCTACCCAAGGTGTTAATAACTTATTTTCATCCTTATTCGTGTTATTGGGATAATTTGAGACAAAACGAGTGGTCACACTATACACTTTCGTTAATCTTGAGTATATGTGTGAAAATGGGTCAAAGTCCATTGTGTGAAAATGTACCCAAGGCATTGCAAAATGTTCTTTTCGTCCTAATTCGTAATATTGGAATAATTTGGGACAAAAAAAAGTGGTCACACGATACACTTTCTTTAATATGGAGTAAATTTATGAAAAGTGGTCAGGGCGCATAAAACTGATCAGATTTACATTTATGGTAAATTTTAATTTTTTAAATTAAACTTTAGATCTAAATCTACAATAAATGTTAATTTGGCGTCCTTAATATTATATTTGAATACAGTTTTATTTATTTAGTGTTATCAACCCTTTAGTACACCCCCTTTTGCGCCTATGAGCAAGCAACTTTTTTGAGGGCACCTCGAGCCATTTTTTAGAGAACATTCTTCTGAGTATTTTAGGAAAATTCACCGCCCTATCAAAAAAACCCACGTCTGGTACGCCAATCCTCCCAGCACAGTGAGAAAATTTGTTAATAAAAGTCAAAGGGTGTAAAATATGGTTAGATATACATATATGGTAATATGTATTTTTTTAAATAAATTTTGGACTTTTATCTACAATATGTATTAATTTTGTAATTTGGGATAAAATTTTGTTTGATATTTGAATTTTCGAATTTAAAAAAAATGCCTTTTTTTTCAACCCCTTCACCCCCTTAAACCGGACAAATTTTGTCATGGCACCTCAAGGCAATTTTTTTAGAAAAATTGTTCTGAGTATACAGTCCAAAATTCAGACCTCTACCACAAAACCCCCTAATTGTTAGCCTTATCCCCCCTAGCTATATGGAGTTTAGGGGAAAAAGAGTTTTTTGATTTTTGTCCTTCACCCGCAAATTCTCTGCAACACTGCTTTATTGATACTCTTTTGGCATTTTGTATGTGCTACGTGGTTGAAAAACAACAATTATTGAGATATAAGTAATTCTTTACTTAATTAATCGGCAAGTCATAGGAATTTTTTTTTCGTGACATGACATTTTGGATTCTTTAAACATGTTAGTAAAGTGGGAAAATTTTATGACGATCGATCGAGTTTTAGGTATACATAACAATACAATGTAAAAAAATGGGATAATTTAATTTAAAATGAAATTTAAATTCTGTGACTAATTAATTTAATTTATTAATTTTTTCATTACATTTATTCGTCTTAAAACTAGCTTTAAAAATGATACCATGTCGACCAACATTGTGTTAATTTTACACAATTAATTGAGGTTATTGTAATTATTTTGAATTAATTAAATTAATGGGAAAGTGAGGGGAAATTTAAATTTTTTGGGAAACCCAATTATTTTTTTGGTTCGTTGTGGTCATATTTTTCTTGTGTGATACACTAGGTGACTTTGATACGGGGAACAAGAAAACTTTAATTGGGATACTTAATGCTTAATTTCATTAATTAATTAATCAAAAGGTACAGGAATTTCGTTTTTGGGGCTTAAAATTTTGAATTTTTTGGGCGTTAATTAGAATAGTCTAAAAAATTTATGACAATCTAGCGAGTTTACGTATAAATATTTAAATATATATACCAAAAAGTGCTATAATTTTGCAATGCATTGTAATAATTTACAAATATAATTGAAAACTATTGTTTTACGGAAAATTTCTTATGACATTTTTTGTAGAGCATTAAAACCCATTAAACAATGCCTGGTTCATCCCAATCCGATGATAACTTCTTGAGTTAGGCCCTACAGCCGATTAAAAATTATTTTGGCTGCCATTTTTAGGACGCCATGACAGGTGACTAATTTGCTACCATGCGTGTCCCCCCTGAAAATAAACATTCTAAAATATGTCTTCACCAGCTCCTAAATTTTGGTGCTGGTTTCCGGATTGAAATGTTTTTACGCTTGTTCCACGGACTAGTGAATGAAATGGATACATAAACGGATGACTCGGAGAGACTCATTACTAATGCAGATGAGATGAAGGGAAAATGGAAAGATTACTTCATTCAACCAATTTTTAAATGCAGGAGCAGTAGACGTAGAGGACAGGGAGAAGAATGATGTTAAGGAAAGGGGAAAATGTGGAAGTGAATGGTCCAACCTGGCAAGAAGTAGAGATGGCACTGAAAAGAATGAAGAATGGAAAAGCAGCAGGAGTTGATGAACTGGTGGGAGAGATTAGAGGTCTGCACGGGCCCGGGACTGGCCCGGGCCGGGCTTTGGGCCTTATTATGCATTTTAAGCCGGGCCCGGCCTGCATTTCACTGAATGAGACGGGCTTTTTTCGGGCTTTATTTATGTTATTTGAAATCGGTTTTTGCGATTGCGATCATAGAAAAAGTTCCTCGACCAAAATTCACCGTTTTGTTTCTCGTAATAGTACATTTCATCCCCACCGTAACGTTGATTCAATATCCCATGGTAAAAACTAAAAAAACCACATGCGGTTGCTTTGAGTTTAACCTCTGAATGGGCTGTAACGGGCCTACTACATTAATGGCGGGCCTGGGCCGGGCCCGGGCTTTGAGGGGCTAGTTTTAATACGGGCCCGGGTCGGGCTTCTAGAAGTAGGCCCGTGCAGACCTTAGCAGAGATGATAAAGGCAGGCGGACCAATTACCATGCAGTGGCTGTACAGAGTTTTTTCGAGTTGTGTGGGAAAAAAAAAAAGATACCGGAGGACTGGAGAAAAGGAGTTATAGTGCCGATATATAAGAAAGGTGATCGAAAAAAATGGTAGTAATTACAGGGGGATCACTTTACTATGCCACACAGCAAAAAATTATGAAAGGATTGTTGACAGAAGAATAAAAGAAGAGGTTGATCACATGTTTGAATGACGAACAATACGGATTTAGATGGGGAAGATCCACAATAGATCCTATATTCGTACTTAGACTGGCCATGGAAAAGAGTTGGGAGCTTGGACGAAGAATGAGTATGGTCAAACCTCGAAAAATTGCGGGTAATGGACTCGCCGGGTTTCAAATCCACTAGCCACGAGGTTGGGCGTGGCAATCGGGGTCCGGGGCGAAGCCCCAGCCGCCGGAGGCTTTTCGCCAAAGGCTAGTTTAAAAAAAAAAGTACCCTAGTAAGTGACCTAAAAACGTTTTTAGGCAAATTTCAATGAACGAATAAGGTTAAATAGGAACAAACACTGGCACAAATGATTAAATTTTTGTCTAAAATCTCATGACTTGTCTCGCAAAGCAACTCAATGTATAACACTGATCTGTCTATAACACCAAACAAGTCTTTCACCCGAATCAACTTGACTAATACTGAGGGCAAGCTGACTGTTTTCAGGGCTTCAGTGTTTATGTTATTGTATGTTAATGTGATGACTCGTTCATGAGTCAGGAGGAACTTGCTGCGTATCCTGAATTTGCTGCTAATACAAACCTTCCTTTTGTTTGCATGCGAAAAGTGCCCGACTGTCCGCCGGCATGTCATAAAAAGACCCATATCTGTGGATCGAGTCTTTGCCCTGCTCATTGTAGATGGTAAGGTCTGAAGGGTGTCTTCCCACAGTGCCGCTTCCCGTAAGGCCATCAACCTTTTTTTTCCCCCCTATGCCATCATTTCTATGTTACAGGAAGCGTTGTTGGCCCAAAAGGGGGAATTGATTTATTCCCTTAGGCCAACACCCTGCATTTCATTATTGAAAATACAAAAGGTTGGGTTGGCCCTAGGGGTAATTTATTTATTTTCCCCAAGGCCAACAGCGTAGGGATATGTGGGTAATTGGAAACACTTTTAGTGTTTTTAAACTTTGATCTTATTTTTAGGCTAGGGTTTGATTGGAGAGAAAAAATGTAATCAGCAAATTGTGCTTTGGGATGTAAAACTAAATAATGACACCAACAAGAATTTCATGGAAGATTTTTGTATGGTATTTTTATTGCTTTTTTAAGGGGAATCAACCGGCCTGAAAAACAGTTCATAAAACCAATGCGATCATCAGTCGTAATATGGAAAAAT